>CM076661.1:4686956-4774456 GCA_038496675.1 Rachycentron canadum | reverse complement strand
GCTTCTCCTTTTCCAGACAGAGTATGAATGGTCTGTTTCGAGAAGGGGGTGTTACTTTTTTTCCCTGCTCCCCATACTTTTCCTCTGCTTGAAAAAAAAAAAAAAAAAAAAAAAGAAAAAGAAAAAGGGGGAAGAAAAAGCGCAGTGGAATCTGAGTAAGCGCTGTGGTTTGGGTTGGGCTTGCATGGGAGCGAGCGTGCCCAAAAATGGTAATAATCGGCCCCTCTCGCTGCTGCTGTAGGAAAACTTTTTCCCCAAGTTTCTCTCTTGCACTGCGCGGGCTCTGGGCTCCTAGTTTCCTGGATTATGTCATCCTGCAGGCTGCTACCGGTCGAAAGCAAATGAGGGGAAATAAAGGAAAGGTATGCAGGGCTAAGGTCAGGTGCGTCCAGCAGAGGAGGACAGTATCTACTGCTGCTGCTTCCTTAGAGCCACGTCAGTCTTCAGGCTCTTCATCTGACAAAGACCAAGTTTGCATCGACACCTGACAGCTCCCTCCAGACATTAATGAGAATGACACACTTTCCTCTGATGACCCACACATTTCTTCTTCTGCGTAACCCTAATTGATCTCACCATCTTGCAGAGAGCAGGGATGTTTTATTCATCCGTTCCTCTCCTTGAAGAGAGCAGCGATGGGCAGTTATGCTCAGATCTGACTAGACTTATGCACAATTACAGGCTGAGAGGGATGACAGCGGCCCCCACACCACCCACTCCTATCCTGGCAGGCATGCACCTCTGCCCTCGTCCTCAGGGAGCGTTAACTGTCACACACACACACACACAGAAAACACACACCACCCAAAATTCCTCCCAGGCCTCAGCAAACAGCTTTCCTGCTGATGAACTGATAATCTGGAAACCTTTCATGTTCGCTGACTATTCTCCACATCAAGAAAGACATCATGATTATTATTAACATATGTATTATTCTGATCTGTTTAGTGTTTAAATGCATTAACCAGCCTCCCAGAGCTGCTTCATTAGCATTTTAGATTGGAACAAGCAGCTGAAAGACATAAAGAGAAAGATGAAGGAAATCGTAACAGATGTCATTTGTATTATTTTATTTATTTTTTTGCTGTTACAGTGAAGACGATTTGCAGGAGTCTGCAATCACAGACAAGTAGAGCTATAATGGCTCTACGCTGCTTTGCTTCTCTCTAGCATGAAGATCATGCATTTGTCAAGAGGTGGTGATTGGGCAGCAAACATTGTGACACCAAAGTGATTCTGTTTGAGCCCCAGAAACAACACAACTGTTAAAACGGAGTGGTTTTGATGCTATTGCGCAGGTGAAGACTTTTTCTATTTTGCAATCCACTTTTGACGCACATACACCCAGCATGTGAGAGAGTGCTTAAAATATTTTGAGTCCGGTGCAAGTCTTAACCTGACCCCCAGGTATAAAGACACTGGCATCCTCTTATCTTGGAATCTTAATGTCTTTGCAGACCCAGGTGTCTCAGCCAGAGGTGGCTTGAAGCTGCAGCTCCCACATATTTTCATGCCACAGAAGAGCTTGTTTATGTATATGTATCATGACATCACACATCTATTAAAGAAACAAGCAAACACACACCTCATCTTACTCTTAACAGTTTTTTTCTATATCCTTCTCATAGCAGGAGGGTGGAGTTCAGGTGTTAGCTGCCGTAGCTAATTTGTCAGGTTTGTCCTTATAAGGATAAAAGCTGCTGTACCTTCGATCAGGCTCTGCCTGTAAACCTCCCGCCTCCCACATCCTCCCATCTCCCACACCCCAACTCCAGTATTCCCAAACACTCCCAAACCCACACCCACATTCCCCTGCTCCGACTGTGCAAGTCAGGTCACAGACAAGATTGAATGATTTTACGATTTGTTCTCCTTTGCTGTTTTGTTGCTTTGAGGTTCAGGTTGATCAGTTGAGACACACATCGACTGAGCTGCTTATCTGAGATATATGTCTCATAAACAATAAAATATCAGGCGTGTCATATCTTGTAAGCTACTGACTGAGTTTATAGATTGTTTTTGGAGTGTAATCAAGGTCTGGGTGTTCAGACTGACGGCCAGTTTATGGTTGTTGGTCAATACATTTATACGAGTGACGATACAGGACTTATTTCATTCAGCCCACGGGGCAGCAGGCTGTGCGGGAACTTGTCTTTTCGTGTGACAAACATGCAGGAAGTGCCCACTAAGCGAATCAGTCATCAGACTTGTCACCACATTACACTCCCATTTTGACTGATCAGCACTGCCTGGGTGGGGCCGGCGCTGGCATCCAAACCAAGCATCCTGACCCACAACTACACTGACTGAAGTTTTACTGCCTCTGGAGAAAACGGCACCTTCAGCAACTGCAATGAGACGACTGATTCTCAGGAAGTGCTCTGTACCCAGGAATGATTAAATTACAGTATGTGACAGGTTTCAGTCATCAGGAAACTGAGTCAACACATGAGTGACTGTGTGACGTTTCAGACCAAGACGGAAAAAAACCAAAAAGAGATGAGATCTTTTGTTCCAGGGCTGCAGCTGTTTAGTAGATTGCATAATAGGATGTGTAATGTCAGCTCTGACCACCTCGCAGAATGCTTCCTGTCATCAGATTCCTCTGCTCCCATGATGCACCTTGCACAAGCACTGTATTAACAAAAGAAGAAGAACGTCACAGACCAATGACAAAGCAGGGAATGTCAAAAGAATGAATTCCTCTCTCTCTCTCTGTCTGTGGCAGGCGGCTCTGCTCTGGACCCTAATGAAGGCGTTATGTGCTGAAATGTTGCTTCTTTTCACTACATAAAACATGAGAAGAGTTCTCGCTTTTTCTTTCCATATTCAATAAACTGTCTGGCTTTGTCATGTGATGTTTTCCATCCTACAGCCTAACTCAGTTCACTAATGTCGCCCAGAACGGGACTTGATTATATGATTTAACTCACAGGCATATTCATGCAAGTGCAAAGAGCCTACATGGTATTTTAGACCTGTGAAATTCAATTATGCAACTAACTTTAGAAGAGAAGTGGTGTTGTTATTAATGCAGATCCTATAGGAAAGTAGAGAAAAGGTTTGATGCAGGTTAAACTCTTGATTGCTGCGTTTAAAGCTTAGATAGTTAACGTCAAGTATCACTATTGATATGTCTACTAATTGTTTTTTCAATTAATTGATTAATTACTTTGTTAATGAAATGCCCATAAAATCCCCATCATAACTTCTCACAGACCAAGGCCACATGATCAAATATCTTGTTTCGTCGCTCAACTGTTCAGAGGCTACAAACAAATGACAAATATTTAAAAAGATTTTTTTTCATAGAGTGATGATTTGATAATTTGATTAAATCTCATTCATTTCTATCAGTTGACAAATTAATGGACAAATCGCTGCACGTCTACACTCAAGAGGTACTGACATCTGCAGTTAATGTCTAATGTTATGGTGCAACATCATGAGAAAACAAAATGCAGAACCTTTCTTAGAGGAAGTAATTGAAACAGAGGAATGTGTGAATCACTCATTTTTAGAAAACACCTTCAGAAAGTAGGTTTTCAGGGACTTTCAGGTGCCCCTGAGCAGTAAAACCCTAATTCCTCAGATAAAACTGCTCTTTGACCCACAGAGGATTGTTTTCTGCCTCAGTAAGAAGCCACATTCTTCCTTTCAACTCTTCCCTGTATAAGAGCAACAGTCTGACAGGCTCTTCTATTCACTTTCCTGTCTTAAAGCTTGTAACACAGGTACGGATTCTGTGACCTTTGCACAGATCCATGCAAGGTTCACCCCTCTTTTTTCAGTCTTTATGCTAAGCTAAACTAAGCTAACCATCTCCTGTCACAGACAGGTATATGGGTTGTATTGAACTTCTCATCTATCTCTTGGCAAGAAAGTAAATATGTGTATTTAAGTGAAGCAGCCTTGTGTCTCCGGTGGCACTGCTGTCTGAATCATATGCTTCAGGGAAATGAGCAACTTTCTGTCTGGTTGTTTGATGGGAGATGGTTCAGTATCCATTTCTCAGTTACTTAGTCATCTGTCAGCGTGGCTCCTGCTATCTGTGAAACAGTACAAAGTCAGAAAATTGAAAGATATCTTAATAGAAGTCTGATAATCCTGCGTGCGCTTACTGTTGAAGCTAACACAGCTGGACTATAAATCCCACCAGGGGCTCCCCAGCGAACTGATCATCCGCCCCGGTCACGCTGTCAGGGGTCTTTCTCGTTTGTCCTGATTGATGGGGTCACACGCTGACACCCCAGTTAAGAGGGCCCGTGAGCATCCACCCGCCCCATCACAGGAAGTTTTATGTGCATGCTCCCAGCTCAGCCTGGTGGGTACGATTAAGGGTTGAATCCCAATTCTTTTTAAAATACGGATTGACGATGCAGGTTTTTTTCCTTTAACTCTGCGTGGACTTAAACCAGCTTTCAAAAGTTTAAACTGGTATTTTTATTCACCAGGGAAGCTATTAAATTGATCAGACCAGGACATTTAAGCATTAAGGTTTGAGCTAAAAGAGTCTAGAGTCTAGTTTATCATCAGCATATTAAACTAATGTCTGTTGAAAATGGATCTTAGCTGCGTTATGTGAATCAGTTGACTTCTCTGGCTGTACATTTAAATCAATTTAGTGCCATCTTGGTGGATAAAACTATTAAAGAACATCTCTACTTAACTGCAGATTGGTTAAGTTAAATCGAGCAGTGTGTTTTTTGTTTGGATTTAAACCTGTGAGCTGCCACCAACAAGCTCCGTTTTCTACCCAC
This sequence comes from Rachycentron canadum, assembly GCA_038496675.1. Taxonomy (NCBI): domain Eukaryota; kingdom Metazoa; phylum Chordata; class Actinopteri; order Carangiformes; family Rachycentridae; genus Rachycentron; species Rachycentron canadum. The sequence goes on along the minus strand of CM076661.1, from coordinate 4,769,696 downwards.
CTTGACCTCCCTCTGTCTTTTCCTCCCTGCCAGTAAGTCGATCCTGCATTAACACAGAGTTTGATCGAGCAAACTTCATAATTAACCGAAACATCTTGTTATATGCCGTTAATGAGACGCTTCCAGTCAAGAGGAAACCGGCTACTCTTTATAGCCTGAAGCTGTTGGCTGATCTGTGGTGTCAGAAGATACTGACCTGTGTGTAATGACTCTTACATAATCCGACTCTATGTCTCAGTGAGGGGTATTGTTCTCTGGTGGGGTGAACTGTGGCTGTTGTTGGAGAACTGGTGGCAATGTTTACTCAAGAAAAATGTGACAGCTGACAAACATTGGTCCTCAGAGGGTTGTTTTACAGAGCAGACCAGTGGAAACACTGGGTCCTTTTCACTGTGCTAACAAGATCACTAGCTTTTAGCTGTGCCAGACGCTACGGGGCTGTATAGTTGATGAGAATGGTCTTTATGTTGGTCCACCATTTTGTTACAGACTGGAATACCTCAGCAACTATTGGATAGATTTTCATGCTTTGTCATTAATGGTCCCCAGAAGATGAACCCTAAGGACTTTAGTGATCCCCTGACTGTATTGAGGTTCACATTTTTGGTTTTCTATGAAATATCTTAGCAACTGTTGGATGAATTGTCATGTACTTTCATGTGTGGTCCCCAGAGGATCAACCCTAAAAACTTCGGTTATTCTCTGACTGTATTTGGCACCATAATGAGGTTCGCATTCAAAAAGGTTGTTAGCAAAGCTAACCCTCACGGAGCTGCTCACACGGCTGTAGACCCTTATAATATAAATAAATCTAAAGTAACCATTGAACCATCTTGATTATGTGAAACTGATCAAAAAGCAGATACCATTGTCTTACTCATAACTTTCCGTCTGTATCTTCACTTGGATACAGGTTTTTTCCAGCTTTTTCCAGTAACTGAATAATAATGTGTAAAAATGTGTTGCATTTTTTTCACTGTTGAACTGCATCCCATCTGTGTTTTGCAAAATTTTTTTTTGTCTCAGACATGTTGCAGTGCCAGCGATTGAGAGAGCTTTGACTGAAGAGAGAGCGAGGAGCTTGAACCTCAGTAAAACTCCTCATCCTTTCTTGGTCTGGAAAACATTTTCATGCTGTCGACTAAGTTCTCCTCCCTGAACACTTTCTCCTTTATTTGTTTCAGGAAGGTGAAAGCTAATTCGTCCTCATCAAGCTGGGTACTGCATCAGGGTTTTTAAGAATTCACTGTTTGAAAAGTCAAATGTGAGCAATTACCAGCCTCTTATCTGAGCAGCTCCCAAATGCCAGGGCCCTGATGCAAATTCTTGCATGGCTTATTTTCTCAGGCTCATGCTCCAAATTTAGAAACGTATACAGAAATCCAAGCTCGTGGCTACAGGTCATTAAAACAGTTTCAAAGCCAATTGTGCAATGAATTTTAACAACTTAGTTTTGGGGGCCTGGATGTGTTCGACTGCTTTGCTTCATTTAAGTTGGATAATTGACAATTCATCCTGCACAGACTGAAGTTTGGTGGCACATTTAAGACCCCAGACAGGGAGTCTTTTTACACATTCACAATGGGATTTGGGGTCAAGGTGCATTTCCTGTAGAGCAAAGAGTGCAGAGTAAAAAACCTGCTCAACGCGTCTGGAACCACTATGAACTTATAGTCACATGTATTCAATAGCATAAGACCCAGAGGGGGTTTACAGGCGATCTGTCTGCATGTTTCCAGGGAATTTTCCCGCACCACATGGGGAGGATGTAGTAGGGTCTTTCCTCCTCTAATGCTATTAATCAAACCTCATGCATTCTCAAACACATGTGAAGCCTGTCTTTGAAGCTGAGGGGGGTTTGTACTGTACTCAGAGAGTGTATGAACATGTGAGTGTATTAGCTGTAAGCCTCCTCACAGGAGCAGCTGCACTGCGTTGCATTTAAGTGAAAGCAGCTCTAAGTAAATAGACACCGAGGTAAAAACAGGCAGCAGGCACACCTTTCCATTCAGTAGCTGTGTGGGTGGAGCTCTGGGGGGTGGGGGAGTAAAGGGGAGGAGGGGGAGGCAGTAAGTGGAAGAGGAGGCTCAGACAGAGGAGCTTTCAGGTCTCTGCACAAAGCGAGCGTGTTCAGAAGGCCTTCCTTTGTCACATTGTCAACCTGGAGTCAATAATTTATCATCACAAGCCAGGATGGCGTACGAGCTATCAAATGACCCTTGAGCTGCTTAAAGGGTGTTTCCCCTCTGCAGCAAACCTGTCTTTAACAGCGTCAGGTTACTTCAAACATGTAACAGTAACGTAATAAAAAGTATGCACATTATTACAAAGTATACACAGTATTTATTAAACAGCAAAAGTATTTATTCACATTGCTTTTGTTTCTACACCAACACAAGTTGTCATCAAACAACCCCCAAGCCTCCACATCCACACGTGACATTTTATATATTTGAAACACATGGAGAAAAAATGAATGAGGTTACATGAAAAGACTGATACAACTCTCAAAATTTGCCCATTAAATGTAAAGCTACATGACAAAGCCAGTTAGTTTATCTAACTAGCACAATGACAGGAAACAGAGGGAAACATGTTGTCTATTGAAAGGAAACCCATTAGAGCTAAATTAACTAATGACTGTTATATTCTGTTTGTTTCCTTGACAAAAGCCACAGATGAGAACTTGCTATGAGCTTTAGAGGTGGTTGTAGACGGGTTAGCTGCTCCCCATGTCCAGAATTTATACTAAGCTAAGCTAACCAGCTGCTGTGTTGGCTGTATATTTGGTGCTCAGACATGAGACATTGATCCTCTTCTCCACCACTATAAATAATAACATTGTGCTTTAACTGTTTAGAAATGTAACTGACTGTTATCAGTTTGTTTAACATTAGCCTAATGACGTAGTGTATGTAGCCTTTCAAAAGTCTACCAACCTCCAAGGACAAAACGCAGTCGCTAATGTTAGCATGTCAGCTACAACCAGCTAAGATCAGACAACCTTGGAGTTTCCTGGAGTTAAATTCCTCATCTTTTGGTGGAAGCCAACCACCACCCCACACTTCCTGCTCATGTAAGATAACAGTTGCTGGATTAGTGTCAACTCAGCACAGGGAAATAGAAATAAATCCTCAATTGAACCTACTGGAAAACCATTTAACCCCCCAGTCTGATTTACTTATTCACATATTCTATCAGAATCAGAATACTTTATTAATCCCCAGGGGACATTTGGTATTATTACTACCAAACGCCAAATTGTAATTCCCCTGTGATACATTGACAACCTATCCAGGGTCTACCCCACCATCACCCAATGTCAGTTGGGATTGTCTTCCCTCTCGCAACCCTGTATAGATAATGAATAAATTAATAATGAAAATTTTAATTCCTTATACCACTTAAAAAGGTAATCGTAGTCCATCATACCGGGTAATGCATTACTGCACAATACTGGCCATAATTCCTAATGTTGCTCGGAGGGATGATGAAGTGTTTGAGCTCAGCGCCGTCTTGTCTTTTCTACAAATTCGGTCTTGATCTAGTTTGAATTTTCCTTTGTCTGTTCAGACATGGCAGCCCTCATTCCTTGCACGAACTCCCCAGTTATTGTGAAGGAGATACACTAGCAGCTGCTGCTGCTGCTCCAGCCGGAAACTTATCAACGCATCACTTCCCATGTGGCAGCATTCTGCATATTTCCCCAGATGGGCTCATGTAGCTGACAGTGGGAGTGTAGGACTAAGTGGGGTTTAAAATGCTATTATGTTATGTAAAAAAGGGTTAGAGAGCTCTTCTGTTACCAGTGCTTTTTCAGCCATTTGTATTGAGAAATAACTCAAAAGTGTAAAACACTTACCATAGTAAGAGCTGGATATGTTTTCTTTTCCATCTTCCTTTACTTCTTTCTTCTTTTCTTTTGCCTTTTGCTCTTTCTAATCACCATCTATTTACCTTTCTTCTGTATGACGTGAGTGAGTGGGTGGCGAAACTTTAAATGTAAAACTTGCTTTTTCTCCAGGCCGCAGCTTTAGCCTGTACGTGTTGAATTCTCCCTCTAATTGTATCAGGAAGCCGGCCTTCCTGATACAAATTAATTTGTGCACAGGATGGTGCATCACCCTTATTTGCTCTGTGTGTAATAAATAGGCAATTGCAGCATTTGAACAATGACAACAGGAGGTTTCTGAGGGTTTTATTTACACTGCAGGCAATTAAGTCGAATTCAGAGGGAGTTAAATTCACAGCTGTGAATCACCCTTCCTTGGTGGCCTGTTAGGGGAGAGTCAGACAAATCTATGCTGTTTGGAAATGTTTCTGTGAACTGAGTTTGATGATAATGTTGGAAATAAATCAATCCATCAATCTGTGTTCGTGAGTCCTTGGGAAGAGAGTGTTCAGATGGAAATCGAGGCCAGAGGCTATTTGTTGTGCTGCACTCCTCCACTTTTCTAAAGTGGGACAAGTATTGAACGTCTGAATTTCAATCAGTGGCCTCTATTGATCGTCTGGTTCACCGGCACTCATGGTCAGTTAGAGTTGACTCCCTGCAGGCAAGTTGCATTACGCACTAATGACTCTGCTGTTTGTGATACAGTCTGCACAACCATGTTCTGCTGCAGCAACGAGCACTGACCAACATTTCTTTTTTGTCCCACTGCTTTTCTTCAGTTCCCTTGCTGCAGGATTACTCTGCACGCTCCCGATGTTACTTCTTTTGTGGCGGTAAACAAGCAGCCACTTTGAAGTGCTCACAGCAGATCTCATTACAAGTTGTATCAGACACTTCCCCTCGACAGCCCCACCCCTGGTAACTCGGCGCCCGCCTGCACCTTGTTGGTGTGCAGTGGAGAGCACTTGGCAGAGCGGTGGGGCAGCAGAGTGGTTTGAGCTGTGTGAAGTGCTGGCAGGTGCTGTGGCTGGTGGACAGACAGAGGGTGGGAGGGGAGGGTGAAACAACAGCACTGCGAGTGACAGATGATTGTGCAGTTCATTTCGAGCTGTGGTCGTACAGAAAATATTAAGGTTCAAAGGTTGTGAAGGGCTCCCCTGTCGATTGAACTGGTCTCACGGTCTTCTTCTTCTTTTTCTCTCTGACTTTGCCTTGAACCATTTCTTCCTTTGCCAGTTGCCTTAATTACAACCTCTATGACCTTCCACGGATCCAGCTCAGAAAGCCAGAAGAGAAACACATGCCCACAAGATTTTTCTTTGCCCTGCAGAAAACAGTCCCCCTCTCAAACCCTTGGCCATATTCTGGGTCTGGTTTCATTTGGATAAAACTGTTTACACATCCCTTTAACACCCGGAAACCCAGTCTATTTAGTTTACCAAACTAAGAAAATATTTCTCTTTACCTGTGGAACCGTGAAACTCTTCCAGCAACTACAATAAAACATGAATTCTAATACAAGCAAGGGTCAAGATCCAGATGAAAGAAGAGAGGAGCTAGTAAAAATGTTGATTCACACATGTGAGAGAAATTCGTCTCTGAGCACTGGCAGCTATTAATCCTCTCCAGCAGTGAGTGTTTGTGGACATTTTAACCCCAGGTGTTGCCTCTCAGGCTGCACACAGGCTGCTTATCATACTGCATATGGACCCAGAAACCTCAATATAAGATCAAGAAGATTTCTCCAACCCCTACTGCATACTTAAAATAGTTGTGACAGTTAATATAATCTCTTAAAAGAGGCTTGAATTGAACATTAGTCCAAAAATAATGCAACACAGGATAATGGGCTTTGTTGTAATTATAGAAATACAACATTATTTATCATAAAGCATCAGGGCTACAGTTCATCAAGAAAAACTGAATGTGGTTATAAGTGTAATGTAGCAATTCACACAGCGTTTGTATTTTTGTTTATCACCATTATTATGAAAAGCATGATAACCAATTTCATTATAATCTATTATCTGTGAAGATGATATAAATGAAGATAACTGTGTGTATTTAATTTAACAGGCTCAACTATGTTGCACTGAGCAGTCTCGTTCATTCATGATTTGATTCTGTGACATGAACACGCCTCTCATACTGCTTCATGTTGTGGTCAGAGCCCCGTGGCCTCCACAGCTGAACTGACAGATCGCTGAACTCATGAGTTCCAGCTGATGTGTTACCTGGACTTTTTTTTTTTTTTTTTGGCTGAAATCACTTTCATTTTAGGTTTATTTTATGAACTGAAAATGCTGCCAACTTCTGTGTTTGGCCCACATGTGGAACTGATGATCAGGAAGCTTCATTGTGTGTGTTTGGTTCTCGAAAAGATCCCACACATAAACAATACAATACAATAAAAGGCTGCAAGCCCCCCCCCCCCCCCACACACACATACACAAACACACACACACACACAGAAATGTTTTCATTTCTTCATATCACAATCTTGTCTGACTTTCCAAAACAATACATGTAGGAGCAAAGAACCACGTGACCATTTTGATCGTTACAGTAATGATGAGATAACAAAGCAACTAAAGGCCACATCTGGGGTTTAAAGGTCGTCTTATATTGAAACAGTGGATGAAAACTAGCTGCTTACTAAATGTCTTTAGATCATCTTTTTAAATGTTTCTGTGATGTCAGATTCAGGCTAGCACCACTGCTAGCAAACTAATCTGCTAGCATGTTTACAGAACCAACGTATGTTAGCTTCTTCACTGATAACAAGCTACTAAGGCCACTGATAAGTCGCCGTCCCCTTTAAAGTTAAATTAAATTAGTATTTTAAGGATACGCAAATTATTTTGGAGAGAAAATACACTTTTATAACTTTTTACAAATGTCCTGAAAGAAAGTGTTGCATCTCTTGATAAGAGTCAGTTTGGTGGATAGAAATGCAGCACATAAGTACAGTGGCCTTAACAGGACACATACGGTACAGCTGATGTGTAGACGTGTTGAAAGCATCCTTTGTGTGAGTGCAGCGTGGCTCCTCCCAGCTCAGCACTTCTCTGAGTCAGGTGACGGTCAGCAGGGAAAAACGCTGCTCTGGCACAAAGCGGCACCAACACCGAGCCGCACGCCTCCCATCACACGACCTCTGCAGGCAGAACGAGCCGGCGCTGACTCATGAGTACTGTGTTATGACTCGGGTGAAGTGGGCCGCTGTACTTCCTATCACGCTGTTTAGATTGGCGTCTGAATGTTGTCAGAGGGAGCTGACAGCTCAGGCGTGACTCAGGACTTTTGCCTGTGCTGAGTCGTTGTGATAACAAGTTTATTCCTGTTGAGTGCAAAGAAAATCTTTTTTTTTTTCTCTTTGCAGTATAGAGTCCATTTTTAAATACAGTTGTAAATAAAAATCATTGGTACGTTGAATTTACAGTCGGAAACACTGAATAAGCAACTTCTGAATCTATCCATTTTCCTTATAATTTAACTTAATTTAAGTAGGAACATAGTCTGCTATAAATTTACACTGATTTGGTATTGAAGTGAGACTTAAAGTCTGTTGTGCAGCTCTATATTCCTGTGTGTTCAGTCCTCCATGTTTGTTTCAGTGCCATAAAGCTGAGCTACAGCTTCACATGCAGCAGAGAACAGGCCTCTCTACAGATTGGCCTTTGTTCAGCGGCACACTCCTGCTTTGAGCTGGTGAAGCAGGCAGATACATGTGAATGACCTGTTGCTCAGCATGGCCTCTTTGATGCCTGTGCTGTATTTGAATAGCATCTGCTCATGGATTTGCATCCAATTTGTGTGATGTGAGATCAGCACAAATGCTTCTTATCAACATATATCGCACTCAGTCGGGCATTTGTCAGGACGTGGAAAAGTTTGTTTTGGTCCTCACCTAATATGGAGAGGTAACGCTGCTGTAGCTTATTTCCTGCAACAGTTTGTAGATCAAGATTTTTTTTTTGTTTTTCATTTGTAGATGGACAGAAGTATCTGAAGTATCATCCAAATGCATTTTAATTATCAAAAGCAAGAGAAATTCCTTACAGTGTTATTATCTTTATTATTATTCATTTACCCATAAGCTGTATGTTAACAGTGGAGATGGAGCTAACTTCAACTACTTTATACTGTTCAGTAGCTAAATCCTCTATTATCAGCAAAATAACAAAAGTAAGAAGTTGACAGAAATATATATACTATGTCCAAACACTAAGTGAATGCATTTAGCTACATTGGAAAATCTGATGTATAATACAATGGATATTTGGTCCAACAGCAGTTTTAAATTATTGTAGCAAGTTTACTTTACTGGAATGTCGTGGACAGGATCCTTCGGGTTACGCCAAACCATCCCTTGAAAGTCATTGAAAGTCCACATGAATCATAGAGGAAACTACACGGTGAACTCTCACCGATGCAGTTGCAGACGTGCGTTGCGTGTGTGTAAATGTGTGTCTGTGTGTGTGTGTGTGTGTGTGTGTGTGTGTACACTGACGTGTTGGAGCTCAGCAAGTGCTCGGGGAGTCGTGGACGTGGGTTTTCAGAGCCTCGACGAAGCCAAGCTGTTTGTTTGTGGGTCTCCAGGCTTTTGTGGTTGCCATAGCAACCGCCCAGTGTTAGATGCTCTGCGGCATTTTCACAGATGAGCCTCTCTTTGTTCAATGAACTCGGCTGAGGAAAGAGCTATTACCACACTTTGACTTCTCATTGTCGCACACACATACACACACACATGAATATGCATCAGGGCGGCTTTGGGCCACAGGAGAGTAAATATCAGTGGACTGGTCACAATGGCTGCTATTCTTTGTCAGTCTGCACTTTTTGGCTGCCTCACTGCTCCATCAGCACGCACTTCAACTGTGGACAGTGTGTAATACACGTGCATGTGTGCAAGTGCACGTGTCCATGTGTATTTGCTTGTATCTAAAAAGATAGTAAGTAAAAGATTCTGCACACACGTGTTTGTGCACAGACTGTATGCAGACAGGTTGTGTGTTTTTCAGCGTTAGCATTTTTTTTTTGACACTTGTGTTCATGGTCCAGGCTGAATTTGCTTACGCGTACTTGCTCTCGTGCACACATGCACGCTGACACAGCAGCTGAGGCGATAGATAAGTGTAATGGGATGACTGTGCTGAGTCGGCAGTTTGAGGTTGAGAGCCTGGCTGGATGGATGCTGCATCTGAGAGACTGAAACACTCCATCATGGCTGCAAAGCAGGAGGAAAGACGGCTTCCTCTTCTCTCGTGGGCCAGGAAGGAGGCTGCTATGGGATAGCATGCGTGTGTGTGTGTGTGTGTGTGTGTGTGTGTGTGTGTGTGTGTATGTGTGTGTGAAAGAGAGAGAAAGGTCTGAATGAAGGCAACAACTAAGAAATGTGAACATTAACTGGCTTCATCAATCCCAAAATGTCAGTTTTTATAACTGCACCATTCTGCATCTGGCTCTTTTGGTTATAATTTTCTGCACATTTGATTTTTATTCAGCGTGGCGTATTTGGTATTTTTGGAAACCTTGTGATCCTGACCAGAATCCAACATAAAGTTCTGTGGATTAGAAACATTCATGGTCCTCAGAGTGACAGGGCTGTCAAAACAGAGTCAAAGTGATTAATGAAGCATCTCACAGCAACATGGAGGATAAAGCCTTTGAACTTCACACGTAAATTTGACTTTGTATCAAACCTCAATCATTTTTGAAAACCAAACAACATATTTCCACAACAAAGACTTTGAAATGTTGACATAGAGTGTAAAGCTAGACTGATTAGCTGACCAACAGAAAATGAAGTTTAAGTTATTAATCATTTCACAAATACCATTTTTTTTTTTTCAATTTGATAATATTTTTTTATATAATTGTAATTTGAAAATCTTGGACTTAACAACACACCTGTCACAATAGCATCTTAAAAAAAAATGATGCATTTATTAACCAAACAACTAATCAATTAATAGAAAAAATAAATGATAGATTAATTGATGAAAGTAAAAGTTAGTTGCAGGAGTAGAATGCTTGGCCAGATCTTTTGGCTCTTCGTAATTCAAACTTTTCTAAGTTTGAACTACATTTTGTGTTGGAAATGTTTTATTATTTATTTGATATTATTTTAACTTAATAGCAGTCTGATATCCTATATTAAAATAATGGTCACATAAACGAAAGTATCAGTTTGAGTTTGATATCAGCACCAAAACTCAGGTATCATATTGGCACCAATATGTAAATAGATTTTCATATATAATTAGAGATAAAAAGGTAGAGAACGAAAGACAAAGAAATGTGGTTATATTGGTGTCAGCTTAACAAACTGGAGGAAGGAAGTAGAAAAGTCAGTCTCACACACACCCCACATCTGCCCAGCTGAACCTCCTTTGGTGTTTTTGGAGTCAGAGATGTGCATGTGTGGGCAGTCAGGCTGTAGCCTCCAGTGAGTGTTAGGGGAAGGACACCGAGGGGGATGAATGGTGACCTCTGACCCTCTTAGCGCACTCCCCTTGCTACTTGGCAGGACCCCAGACTCCTGTCCTTTCTCTGCTGGGGGAGAGAGAGAAAGAAAGCATAAGGCTATAACAGAGAGTGAGAGCGAGAGAGGAAGAGGCAGATATTTACCCTTCATCTTTGCACCTGGCTCAATAGGCATAAAGGTCATATTGTTCCTGTCCATGGCTCACTCTGAGCAGGATGCAGCGATGTTCTGTACGTGTCAGCCAAACTCTGTGTCTGTTATCAGTGATTGGTGGCATCAGCCCCCGAAATACCCCTAAAACTGGTTTTGTTTTGCTCATCATTCACATCAGTTATGCTAATATTGTTCTCCATTATGGAAAGAAGCATAAGCAGTCAAAAGGTCAGACGGGCTAACAAGCCAGCTGTGGAGCTAGATGGGCTAAACCACTTTATTTGGAAGTAATAGTGAAAGTGAGAACATGAGTGAGTGACTTATTTTTTGAGATGTTGCCACAGATATCAGGGGTTAATCTGGTGGGTATAATTTAGTTATTATTATTTTAAAAAAGCCTGAAATTATCCATCCATTCCACTTATCCGTGCATGGTTACTGGGGGGCTGGAGCCAATCCCACCTGACACTGGGTGAGGACAGTCAATCATAGGGCCTTAACAAAAAGTGAAAAATATGTTTTACAGAGTGCTGTGGTATTTTTTTCTTGTAAGGCTACTTATGTCTGCTGTGGGCCTCCCAAGGCATTTTAGAGGAGCCTCTTTGCAGCTTATTCTCAGAAAATGCATCAGTTTTTGGTAAAAAAAAAAAATCAACTGCTTAAAGCGGCAATAAATATCTGTGTATGTGACGTTTTGAATTCAGTTCAGGTTTAAAAAAGCTTTAGATCCCAGTTAGATGAGAAAAATGTGTTGTGCTGGAAGCTTGTTGTTGCTTGTTGTTGGAAGCAGTGTGGGGCACTTTAAACTCAAGCAGAACATGGTTATATTAAATGGTGTGACCCAGTGAATAGCTTGGCTTTAACAGAGTGCATGTCAAGCTTGTCCAAAGTTTTAGCGAATCCCCTGAAATAAAGTAATTTTATATTGTAATAGATGCTGTGAGTGGATATGAATTAATTACTGACCAATAAAAAGTAGAAAATATATTATCGCAGAATTTAATATCTTGCTCTTGAAAGAACAGAGATGCTTCTCAAAAATCTGGGGGAAAAAAAATGTAATTACAGAAATAAAAATGCAGCCATCCCATCCTGGCCTTGCAGCCTCTTTCTTTCTGTTTTCCCTCTCTCTCTGTCCTTACATCCTCCTGTCTCTCTCTCTTCATCATCTCCGTCTCTGGGCGTACACAGCTCAACCATCAGGTTTTTCAGACTTTGCAGACTCTCTCTGTTCTCTCGCCTCCCACTCAACTGCAGAGATGGACTCAGTGCTGGAGTCTCTCTGATGCCAGATGCATGGAGCCACAGTGCAGCAGCCTGCAGAGCGTCCAGACAGCAGTTTGGCTCGTCTTGCAGGTCTGCTCCAGCCACAGTGTGTGTTTCACTGTGACTCTCTTTTCCCCCTGCTTTGCCGCCAGACTGTAGGCAGCAGTAACCTGAATCTTCTCTTCACTTTGCCAGACCTTCGTTGTTGATTCTGATTCACCTCTCAATTCAGTTTTTTCTGTGACAGCTCATTTTTATTTTAGGATGTAATGTATATCTGTTACCGATCCCAACCGACTGCACTGTCAGAAATGCACAGGGAGCATCACATACTTTTCTGGCTGTTCTTTAAGTTTTTGTTTATGTTTGCAACTTTTTGACCAAATTTAGGCATCACCCCACACACTGAAAAAAGTTATTCTATACCTATTTCTCTCCATTGTGGTCTTGTCGTCTCTCCTTGTTGTGGCTCAGCTCACAGGTTCTTGTAGGTGTCAAAGTTGCAGCAACTGTTGAGGTGAACTAAAAATGTCCCCATTGTTATAGCAACACTGACTAACTCTAGATTGAGCCCTCAAATTCAAATGATCTGTGAATACCTACAAATACAAATTCTTAACACATATTATGTTTTGTTGTTATATTTAGCACACAGCACAGGCGCACTGTATAACTTAAAGGGGTGATTTTTGTGACAAATTAGTAAGATAATATATTATTAATATATATATTCTAATACTGAGCACACAAATTAATAAGTCATTTCAGTTTCTACAGTACCATGATTTATTCAGACTCTGAATTAAAATTAGTATTTTTAGTAGCAACATCACACAAGGTTGCATTTGGCACTGTTTTGTTTAAATTTAAATAAATATTTATAAAAAGTAACTTTTTCCTTTTTTTAAACCAACTTATGCCTTTAGCAACATGTAAATTTATTACGTTGTAATATCAATATCATGGTACAACAATTTTTTTAATCACACAAAGGTTTATGGCATTATTATCATGTAGAATATGATATGACTCACCCCTAACAGTGACTTACTGGGCTAGTTTGTGATTTAGCCGGTGAGCTATGGCTAAAACACAAGCAAACTAAAATTCCTAACAGTATAATCAAAATAGCTCTTCAAGCTTCTTTTTATTTTCACTGAATGGGACTTTTTGGAATAAGTTCATCCAATAAGAAGTTATTTAAGTTGGGGGAAAATAGCTGTCAGAGCTGGCAATCTTGCTTGCTGACATTTTAGCAGGATCTTTGGCTCGGCTGCTAATGTAACTGTAAATTCACACTGTTTATCCAAGAGATGTATTTATATTATCATTCTTGTCTTGCAATTGTCTGCAAACCATCAAATGTTTTGTGATGTTTATCTTACAGTAAATGGGGGTTAAACAGAATTTGACGGTTCAGCAGAGCTAATAAGCGACGATAGCTCAGGCGCTCCTGCGCTCCTCGCCTTTAAAGGTCACCTCTGTCAAGACGACTTGTTGGTCAGTGACACAAAGACAAAGTTAAACTTGATGTTTAACATTTGCACAAATTTACTGAGCCCCATGAGTGAATCCACAGATCACAGTTGATTTTGTTGCTGCTGATGTGTGTTTAAAACAATGAGGGGTAGATACAGTTCACATGTCTAGAACAGTCTGGAAAGTGTAGCACGATCCTGATCATAAGAAGTTCATCCTTTTCCAACATCTGTTTTTGAGAAAAAGAATTTTTTTTAAGCATAGGAAATACTTTTTACACTTGTCCTGTTGGGAAAGTTTCTCTTAGATTCCATTAATCCAAAGAGAAAACAGTCCTCATCATTTCTCTTGTCTAAGTGAAACATTAAACCCACATTATCGTAGCTTGTCAGTCACAGACTCGATCTCTCTCCTGTCAGACCTCTTGAAGTGTCAGAATTGTTTTTTCTGACAGTTCACGTCCTTCAAACTGTCTTTTTGAGCTCATCATCTGTCGCAGCAGTAATTCTTGCCTGTTTGACGGATTTTTTCCTGCTTCATTTCTTCTGTTCAGAGATGCTGTAAACTTGTTTTCATTTGTCACAGCAAAATATATTGCAAGAGCCTCCAGAAAGCTTGCAGGTGAACTGAGCTACTCAAACACTTACAGTACTCACTCTGAAAGACTCACTATAAATAGACTAAAACCCTTTCTAGCTTAACATTAAGGTGACAAACCCCCATAAGTCAGCTCTTTCAATAAAAGACTGGGAGTCTCTCTATTCAGAAAAGGATTTGAGGTTGTGAACATGTTAACAGCACTTTAAAAAAGATATTGACTTATATTCAGGCTATAATGGTAAATTAAAAATGTTCCCTCCTTCTTTATCACTTCCCATTGACACCTCCCTTCCTCCACATGTGCCCCTCCAGGGTGCAGACCGTGCTCTCAGTGAACCCGTGTGGTTAAACGCAATGCCCTAATCTTTCACACATGAGGAAATCATCTGGGAGTCTGAGAGAGAGGAAGGTGCTGTAGCTGTTAGCAGCTCTGTTTTCCTGGCACCAGAAATACTTTCCACCAGCACTTTCTGTCCCGAGTGAAACGAAGGCAGCAGGAATAGACTTCACATGAGAGACACAACACTTTTACCTCCCTGGGATCCACAGAGGCCCATTTCCCCCCAACTCACCCAGACATCTCATTACATTACTCGAGCTGTGGGTGGTGTTATGGCTTTTATGTTGTCGATTTGGTTGTAAAAAGAAACGTCCCTCCTCCTCTTCATCCTCCTCCTTCGACCTCTTCTCAGCTCCTCTCTCCATTTTAGTTGAACATTTTGGAGGAGATGCTGGAAAGATATTTCTGTAGACGTTTTTCTTGCAATTTATCTGCCTGTTCCTGGGGTTTCATGGGGACATGAGAGGCCCTCTGGTACCCTTAGCTGGAGACTCAGGCTTGAGAAACTGGCCACAGTGTTGAAAACCGCCTTCCTGTGTCGGACGCTCTGCCAGCAGTATCTGCCTTTCCTCTACACTTGTCTGCCGGCCTGTGTGTTCGGATATGGCAGGGGCTCGCACTCATGAGCTGGCTTGTTTCAGTAAAAGGATTGTACTAATATGGAACTGGCAGAGTCACAGGAAATATTTTCCTAACTGAGGCTGATTGATGGAGGGGAGAGTGGACGAGTGAGAGGAGGGGAAAGGAGCAGGAGCGAGGTTTCTTAAAAAGAAAACTGATTGGTTTATAGCTTCTATTAATGTGTCATGGAGTAGTTTTTATTCAGGTTTATTGAGATTATGTGCTACTTTGCTGTCATGGTGCTAAAGTGCTTTTTAATTGTTAATGATGGTTTACGTGTCTACAGGAGCCAGCAGCTTGATAGCTTACCTTAGCTTAGCTTAGCACAAAGACTGGAAATAGAGGGAAACAGCTAACCTGACTCTGTCAAAAGGTAGAAAATCTGCCTAACACCAACTCACAAATGAACATGTTCATTCAGTCCACGAAAACTAATAATAATAACAGTGTGAAGTGTAAAAAGTTGGGATTTTGTGAGGGTTGTTTGCTGTACTATATGCTAAGCTAACATGCTGCTGGCTTGGTACCGATATTTTCATTTAAAGCTCAACCACACAAAGTATGTTTCCCCGAATGTTGTTGCTCTATTTTGTTAATTTTCAGACAAAAATGTGAGACACCCACTGGTTTCAGCTTCTTAAAAGTTTTGTGTCTTTTGTTGTGATGCATATCATTATCATATCATTGTTGATTATCTTACCGTTTGTCACACAAAACAAGCAATGTGAAGATATCACTTTCTAACAAACTTCTAACATCTAACTAATTGGTTAAGCTAAGAAAAATGTCAAAAATGCAGTAGAATCTGCGGTTTTCCTGTTTTATTTATAGTCGGACCTTCGTTCAGTCTGCTGAGCCGTGCGTTCAGTGGTTACAATGGGAAACACGGTGCGTGTAATGACGCTGACTGGCAACTTTCCCTGAAACTGATGCGGAGCAGATTCCTCCCGCTCTTGACCCCTGTTGTTTTTATAGGCCGCCTTAGTTCTGGGAGGCTGGGACCAGAGAGAAAAGAGGCAGACGAGAGCAGAAGGAGGGGAAGTGGGCCCTCAAAATTTATGACCCTCCAGTTCCTCCCCTAGACACAAGACACAGTCAGTCCTGCTTTCACTTTGCTCCCTTACACGACATGTTGCTCTGAAGCTGAAACAGACTGCTTTTGAGCTGCAGTGATGAGGAGGATTTTCACTGGCACGTTGTTGATGAGCAGCACATTGAATTGGTCTCCAGGATGCAGACATGTTAACAGCTTACAGAGATTCACAGCACATACTGTACTGACACAAATTGTGCAACACGACAACACGATCACACATGGAGTACATGCATCATCTAAGACTCACTACAGCAAACACAGCATAGTACTCTGTGTATCACTCTACATTTAAATTTAATTAAACTGTGTAAACTGCGATACTGAACTCAGTTTGTCATGTACATTAACTTTTGGCTTGTATTTGATCGTTTTGTGTGTATCTGGCCAGTTCTATGTAAACTACACAGAGTAAATCTCATTAGATTTTCACATTTGATCCAAAACAGTCTCATAGAATAATAGCAGTTGGTTATGAGAGCGGCAATTTTGCACAAAACTTTCAAAAATTAAAGACAGTAGAGACGCACCAGTGAGATGATTGATCATATGGTGAATATAAAGAAAATGGCTTGGCGTATATTTTAATTATCAATTAATTGTTTCAGTATTTTTCTATTCTGAAATGTGACTGTGATTTACTGCCGGTCCCGGTCTTACATTATAGTAAATTAAGATGTTTTGATGGGTATTTGCAGCTAGGGCTGCAACTAACAATAACTTTAATTTAATTGCCAACTTAATCAATTACTCTTTCAGTTTTATGTAAGAGCACAGTGAAAAAGGTCAAATCACACTTTTCCAAAGCAGTCTCAGAAAATTGCAGAGCAATGCAGCTAAGCTGAAAAAAAAATCTCCGCTTGTGCTCTTATTGTGTTATTACACAACCCACTCTCCTGCAAACTCATATGATCGGCAGAGGAATGCGACAAATTCACACCAGCGCTTGGATCTGGTCTTTGTCAAAAAGTCATTCTCAGAAGTTCAGGAAATTCCAAAATGGTTCAGAAGTAAATGAAGCTGGCTGAGCAAAAGCAGATAGAACAGAAAAAATACTGTATGTGATTGTAATGCGAGAATATTCAAGGACAGAGCTCACTAGTGGCACTCATTCAGAGCATGTTTGTAGTGATGCTACTCATCCTGGTACCTCCCTCGGCTATAAATACCTCGGCCCTCCGCGCAGGGAAAACCCAGCGCCTGCTGTTTCACTGAAGTGATGTTAACTGAACTCTCAGGGGGCGTTTTTGTCTGCAAGCTCCTTCAGTCGTCCACCAGCACAGACAGTGATGTTGTGATGAGTCCCTGCTAATCTTTCACTCAAATGGCACAGTTTTCCTCTTTCCTGCAGTAGCCACCAACACCACCAAGATCAACTGAATATTTAATATTGCTATGATTTCATTCCAGCCTCCTCGTGCACATACTGTTTGTAGTTCACAATAATGGTGGTTGCAGATTCTTAGTAGTTTTTAAACAATGGGTTCCTGCAGGCGACTGCTGGTTCAGCCTGAAATGACTACTGTCGCTGGCAGATAGTTTCAGTCCAGCTAACTTTCTCTGTGAGCTAGTTGAAGATGCTGTCTCTGGCTGGCCTTTAATGTCTCCAGAGGACTAATTTTAAAACAAGGACCCTTTGAGAATGAGCTAAATGACTCAGACGAAAGCTGCACAGCTCTGAAGATCTATTGCTGTGTTCAAGATGAGTCATCAGAAAAAGAAAATGTTTATTGTTTTCTGAGATATTTCTGGTGTATATTGAAAGATAACAGTTATCAGAAAGTTTATTTTATATTTAACTGTGAGTTACAAAAATAAAACAGCCAACAACAGCAGCCATTTGGCCAGTTAGCTTCGGTAAAGAGCTGGCCTTCCTCTGTCAGAAATTATAAATAAAGAAACAGTTCTCTCTGTTTAGCTCATATACGTGTTTGTATTTGAAACAGTGCGACTTCACCTTTATCATTATGACACAGTCTTAGTATCTTAGACAACCTCTAGTAACACAAGGATTATATTAACCTTGACAAACTAACACAGAGTGAATAGAAGTTCTTTCATTCACTTTTTAGAGCCTTTCTTTTTTTTTGCATCTCTTCCAGCTTTTGTGAGAGTTTAATGACCATGAGTTTTAATGTCTAAGTGACGGTCGTGTCATGCAATAATCTGCCACTTTGACCAGTGGACCGCTAACTCTGTGTCGTGCCCTGCCAAGAGCCTTAGAGCACCTGAAGGGCCTGGGAGTGTTGACCATAACACAGCCAGCGGGTCATGTGACAGTGCAGGTGGCTGCCAGTCTGAACTGAGAGCTGCTGCCAAACTCCACAGTGACCCAGAGAGTCAGAGGAGCTGCAGGAGGGCCGGCTAATTCTTGTCAGGAGGAGGCCTGTCGTCCAGCCCAGAGCAGCCGAACTTACCCTCCTTCCAGCACATTTAACAAGCTGACATTCTTTCTGTGAACTTTTAGTCGTTTTCACAACTGTGCTCTTTGCGGGTTGACTCAAAACCTTTGGCATTTTCAGTCTGTCTGGTCCTGTTAAAGCTGCACTAAGCAGCAGTTAGAAGCAAAAATGCACTCAGTTTATCTACTTTAAGCACATGTCCCATCTCTCTTCCTACCTTTCTACCCAAGAGAGATTATGGTATTACAGGGTCTTTTAGATAGCCTTTAGTATAAAGCTGTAGCAGTTTGCTGATGACTTGCTAGGAGGACATCAGTACATTAAAGTTTTCAGTTACCTCTTTGAGTTGCAACTCTAACCATGAACCAAAAAAAAGGAAGGAAGAGAAAAAGCATGATACTCAAAAATTCAATCCTCGACAAATAAGGTCGCAACAGTGTGAGAAGCCGAACTTGCAGAGCCAGAAAATGCCCTTAACACTGATTAAATTATACAGTATTCACATTAGCTGCTGACACCACAAGCCTGCTTACATAGTTTAAAGTCTTTGGCAAGCCTCTACAGAGACTATTGATCAGGATTCATTGAAATATCTTTGTGCCTGTTGGAGCTTGACTTAAATCATGACTAAGTTTAGAGGAATACAGTATCTTCGAGGCTGAGGGCGTGTGCATGCCAGTCGCACATAAATCTTCACTGCTGGTCTTTTTCTGTCAGTCGTACCCTTGGAGATAAAACACCATATAATCTGCTCTCTTCCCTCCACATCTTTTGCACTATCCACAGCGTTTTCTCCAGCATTTTCATTGGTTGAAACTCTACACCACTTGCCAGCAAACTTGCACACATCTGAAACCTGGCTCTTTCACGCTACAGTTTATTGATAGTCATGGAAACCTCATGCCACTCCATTTTGAGAGTGACTTCATCACGGAAGCACCATGAGTGCTCCAAACCGGCTCGCCAGTGACTTTTAAGTGGCTTTTGTTCCCCTGGCAGTGGAAGGCAGGCCAGTGAGAGACAGTGCTGGCTTTCATAAACGCCTGGCTCTGCTCCTGCAGGTCCTCCTTCTGCGCTCTGGTAGAGACATGGTGCCTGATGTTTGGGCCCTGGGTGTAATTAACCCGGGAACTCATAAAGAGGCTTTCACAGCAGGGTGCACGGCGGGCCCACTCCTCATGCCAGCTCCCGTTGGGCGGCTGAGATCCTGTTCCAGATGTTTTCCATTAGCATGTTTGAATGCCAGCAATGCCAGACAATCCGAGGACTGCTACACCTACTGTAAACTGTGTACAATGCTCCAGTGTGTTGTGGCTCCATAGACAGAGCGTTGTACATAAGCTTGTTATTATCACAGGGAAAGGTCAAAGCATGTGAGCATGCGAATAAACCAACAGACCACAGATTTTCATTGACATGAAATCTCAGTTACCTCCCTTTTCTACCAAAAGGTCAGAGGTCAGGTTTGGCTGCACAGAGGTGTTCGGTGTTTTGCTCTCAAACACATGAAACGGAGATTTTAGTTGAAGTTTTGTAACAGACACTAATGTAGTTGTAGTTGTGAGCTAAATGTCTCAACAACTCTTCTCCCCCTCAGGATGAATTAATCGACACCTTCACTTTGTTATATGTCCAATACTTTGGTATTTTGCTGTGATTACTACTACAACTGTTAAAAGCTGAGACACTCCACTAAGTTGTGTTGACATCAGCCTGGTAGCATTGTCACTGTGAGCAGTATAGCTGATTTTAGCATCCAGGTTATTCTTGAATACAGCCTCACAGAGCTGCTAACGTGGCCAACAACACAGAAAAAAACTCACACGCCTGCAGCTCTAATGTTGACCGACCCAAATATAATTCAGCCTGTGCCGTTGTTAGTCTTGCAGGCTTTAATTCACTGGACTGCTGCCATTAGCAACAGATTGTAAAAAGTGTGAATTTAATAACTCTGCAATATGAACAAACTGGGAGCTTTGCAAGAAGAGTATCTTCTCCTGCAGCCACAACTCACGCTGTAATTATAGACGCAGTTCATACACATGTAGTATTCATAGTGCAGCAGGTTACATGTCCATATGTGCAGAGACTGATGCTTTTTGTCCTCTTTTCCTCATGTCTATAGACATTTACAGCTTGGTGTAACTCTCACCTGAGGAAAGCAGGCACGCAGATCGAGAACATCGAGGAGGACTTCCGGGATGGACTAAAACTCATGCTCCTGCTTGAGGTCATCTCAGGTAAATGGCTCCTCACTTAACAGGATTTACTGACTTGTTTGCATGGGCAGGACTGTCACGTGCTGATTTTGGATGCCAGGATCAACCTCGCAGGCAGTGTCCAAACTTTTGAAGAAAAGTTTTTTATTTTTTCTTGCTCAGAGTTTGATGAAGACTGATACGACTCCTGTGTTTCCATGTAAGGCACAGTGACATTTTTTTGTCTTCTGTAAGTGAAACTGAATGTGTATGTATGAAAGGGACCTATATTAAACCCTTCAGATTTGATTGGTTTGCTAAAATACAGTTGTGGCAAGAGCTTTTGCTAAATTTAGAGATCAGCAGTAGAGAAATGAATAAATAAGACCCCAACAACTTCCTTTGTAAAAATTTATATCATAAACACATCGCCTGCTATAATATGCTGTTTGCTAGCCACAACTCACAACCTAACAGGGCCATTTATAGTAATAATCTGGTTATAATAATACATTTTGCTTAATAGTGCACTTTAAAAACACAGACAACAATAGCATTGACGAGACATAAAAACAGAGAAAACTGTTAAAACAATTAGGTACACAAAAAGCAATGTGGAGTAATTCTTAGAGAAATAAAGCACTCCAAAGGAAAGTAAAACCAGATAAGCTTTCTGATAAAAAGGTTGTTTTAAGAGGAGAGTTAAAGGAGGTCACAGATTCAGTGACCTGGTTTCCTCAGGCAGATTGTTTCAGAGCCTCAGGGCCCTGACGTTGTGTCCTCTTTAGTTTTCATCTGGGCCTTTACCTGAGGATCTCATTTTACACACTGATGTGTAGGGAACTAAGAGGTCAGAGACAGGAGAGAGGCCACGTGGAGCTTGAGAAATAATCAATATCGTCTGAAACATAAACATAGGGAACCAGTGTAAAAGGATCCAACAGCAGTGATGTGATCGATCAAATCTATGTGATCCGGAAACGATCCATGGATTTTTGGTTGAGACAAGTAAACCAGACGTGATGAGATGAAGGCAATTGAAATAGTGTTTCTAAAAGTTAGAGAGTTTTAGAAATATTTCTAAGATGATAAAAACATGATGGTACAAGCTTTGTGGTTTACTGCCCAAAACCTACATCACTATCAAACCAGGGATTCCTTACAAGAGGCTTGATAGGGAACAAATCCTGCATACTGATTTAGTTTTGTTGTGGGCTGGGACCTAATAACAACAGTTTTGTTTGACTGAAGAAAATTATTTGACATTCAGTGTTTAACATCACACAGGCAATAATTAAGAGAACTCAGCATTTTATAATACTTTTGTATTGTTTTTTGTTTATCTGACCTTTTCCAGGGACGATGATGATGATGAGTCACCAAAAAATGTTAAACTGTTTTACAGAAAGGGAAAAGAGAAGCTGTTTGTTTGTCAAATACTGAAAGATAACTATAAACAACAGTTATATTTTATGAAGACTGAAGGCAGAGGGAGCCTGACTCTGTCCAAAGCTGAAAAAAGCTGCTTACCAACACCTCTAAAGTTCACTAATTAGCCGCGCTCCATCCTTGGCCTCAACCTAAATTCAGTTCATTTTGACCGTGGCACCATTGTATGCTATTCTATGTAAAACAAAATGTTATTTATTTTCTATTTTAAACAGACACACCCATCATCCTCTGCTTTAAATGACTCTGTGTTTATCTTGTTTAGGCGAACGTTTGGCCAAACCAGAGAGAGGCAAGATGAGAGTCCACAAGATCTCCAACGTGAACAAGGCACTCGACTTCATCGCCAGCAAAGGAGTGAAGCTGGTCTCTATTGGTGCAGAGGGTGAGTGACAGCCCTGGAGGAAGCATTCAAGTCCTTTACTTCTGTAAAAATGCCAATACCACACTGTAAAAAATGCTTCATCACAAATCCTGCAAGTAAAACTGTATAAAAAAAGCTATAATAATGAAAATGTACCAAAAAAACCCCAAAAATACTAAAAGATTTATATTTTCACTATTGATTATTCTGCTTAATGTTTTAATCAATTCTGATTACTATAAATAAACAAAATGTTTGGTTTGTAAACATATGAAATTAGTGAGAAATGCTCACCACAATGATACAAAGCTCAAAGTGAAACCTGGAAGTTAGTCACTTATCAAAACAACTGCAGCTTGAGTTTCTGATCATTCATAAATTAAACAGAAATAAATGCTATTGGAGGCACAAATGCTTTACAATTCAGCTCATTTTTAAAACTTCTTCATATGTTGTGTACATTATATTTAGATAAATAATAATAATAAAACTGCAGTGGAGTAAAAAGTACAAAGAAATTTCCACCAAAGTCCAGAATTTGACTGGATGTTCTCTTTCTCTAAGTTTGTTTACATCTTACATTGCAATGCATTGATTTGAAACTAGTCCATCAGCCAAATCAATATCTACTACTCTGTTGTGAGTAGTTATGTATAATGTGATCTCTCCTCCCCCGCCTCCCTCATCCTCCCTCCCTCCCGTTACCATGGCAGTGCCGCTGGCTGCTGTGCACTTAATGAGATCCTTATTTCAGTCTGTTCCAGTGGAGGTTGTGCTTTGCGATGCATTTTCTGAGTAGATCTGGGGATCAGCAATCCCCTCTGGGCCTGAGGCTGCTCATTGTTCAGCACAAATAACTCGGGGATGTCCGTCCTCCTCCCATCAGAGAGTAAACAAGTCTTTAGCAAAGTAAACACTCTACTTTCCCTCGCTCTCTTAAAACCTATTCTCCACTTTCACAACAACACACGGCCCTCTGGTATTTTGTGGAATCGAGAGATTTTGCACGTTTGTTACAAACACAAACTTCAAACTGTGATCTCAAAATATTTGAAGGATCTTAAGGCATCAGTATCCATTATGTCATTGAGCCAAGCCCATTGGTTCAGTTTCAATGAATTTGTCAAAGTTTGGAGAGATATGTCTCAATCCCAGTCCAATGAAGGGGAACAGAAATTTGATTGTGTTGCTCAAAGACAACAACAACTTGTCCTTCCAGCAAAAAATGTCCTGGTTACTCTGGATCAACAGTTTCTGTGCTTTCTGTTGCAGAAAAAGTCCCCATGAAAACTGTTTACGCCTTTTTATTGGCAGATATCTCAAAACTGAAAGTGTCTGAATAGCCAAACACAAAAGTAAGAAAATGTGTTATTTTGGATTTTTTAATTTTTTTTTTTGCTGAATTGACCCTTTTAAAAATATGAACCCTATTAGTCCAATCCAGGTTAAACACACAGGGGCTCTCAAAGTCCTGGGCCTGTTCTTCAGGTCCCACCCCAACACCTAATGAGGTTAACCTTTGACCTCTGTGTTCAGCCCTTCCACTCTTTCCATCAGTAACCTCTTTCACTGTCAGACACAATAAAAAAGTTTTAGAAACAAGTCAGATGACAAGTGTTAAATGCAGCTAAATCTCCACGAACATGGATCTTTGAAATAAAGATTCCTTTACATGATTCAGCTCCTAAGTCCCTCGAGTCCAAGTTTAATTTTCTTAAAACGCTATAAACAATCTTAATTTGTAAATATTTTAAATAGTTCCCTATAAAACTCAACCTGACTGGATTAAATGTGGACATCTTTTTTCTGACGGACTGAAACATATTCATAGCACCAGGTATCAAGTCAGGGACCAAGGTCGGCTTTGATATGTAAACAGATTAGACTGGTATCTTTGTTGGGTCTTTATTCCTGTATTTAGAGCTGACAGTAGAAACATAACAGGATGTATGAGAAGGAAATGAGGGAGAGAAGAGGAATGATGCTCCCACAGTCACTTCATGTTTGATTTAATCTTAAATTGTGAATTTTAGACAATGTAACGATCGCTCTACTTCTTTTAGTCATTGTAAACAGGTTTTGTCAGAAAATATGTCTGAATTCCTCAAAGTTTTTTTAATTTCGAGTCCTTACGGGAGACAAAAGGCGACTGATCGCTGCACTAGACTGAAGAAAAATTACACTTTTTAGGGTTTTAAAACTACAAATGACAATTATTTTCAAGAGCAATTATTCTTTAGTTTCTTAAAATTTGAGAAAATTGTGAAAAATGTATTAAGTCAAAGTGTCTTCAGACGTCTTCAGGTACTTGTTTTGTCTGACCAACAGTTCACGACCAAAATATATTCTGTATATTCTGTACTGCAGACGTCCAGTATCTATCCACATCTGAGATGAGAGAACCAAGGAATTGTTGGTATTTTACAGTTAATTCATAATTAAAATTGTGATCAATTAATCAGCCAATTGTCTTAGCGTTAACATTTCTTACACAACTGGCAGTTGGACAAAAATGACTAATCAATTCAGAGTCCTGGGAATTAATTCAGTCACTTTTTCTGACCAACAGTCCAAAACCCAAAGATATTCAGTTTATTATTATAAGAGCAAAGAAACATCAGTAAGAGTCACATGTGACACATCATTGAATCAGCTCATCTCTTCAGCTCTATTTCATTCACTGCATTTTTAAAACACAATATTTGGGCCTGAGGTGAAGGACGAAAATAACTCCATAAGATGGAGATTTTTTTGCAGTGCACTGAGGGGGTATAAAAGCTCCTAAGCCGGACCAGCATTCCAGACAGATTAGCCGACTGGAATCCCCCCTGGTCGAGCGGCTCTGCTCACTGTGGTGGTGGGATGGGACCAGTCGCAGGCTCAGATCCATGCGACTCATCAGGGGGTTAGTTGTGGTTGAGGGATAAAGGAGGTGTGTATGTGTTTGGGGGGGGGGTTAGTTTCAAATGGAATAAACAGGATTTGTGCTCCTCCCCCTGACGATCAGTCATGTTCATTAGGGCTAATCTCAACATGTATCTGCTTGTGTCAGCCTCATCTGCCGGGCCCAAACTTCTCCCTGCCTCCTAATTGAATCTGAGCCGTCTTTCACACGCAGTTATATGTACAGACATCTGACTGACATCTCACAGTCCAAGTTTGTCCGTCACAGAGCTGCTGTGCCCTGCGCCTTATTGGATTAGAGGCAGAAACGAATGATTATTGAAGGCGGGGAAACAAGGCCTGACCTGCTGGAGGGGATTTTCATTATCAACAACACAGAGTGGACGGATGCAGGCCGTTCATTCACAGCCTTTAGCTACAGCCACACAGCTGATTGACAGCTTAACGGGTCCCGGCTCAAATGACTGAATCATCACACACCTCATTCACAACAGTTTAGCGCTCACAGTTTCAGTTTCTCCTTTTACAAATACAGCAAACCTGTGGGAAATCATGCAAATGAAGTTTTGGCGCTGAGTCAACAGATTATCTGCTGTGTCAAACTGGGCTCCCGACCTTAAAGGCCCATGAAAGCTGTTTATATACATTATAGAATTTTTAAATATGTAGTTGGGGTTTTAAAAATAAATGTTTTTTTTAGATTTCAATTTCTTATCAGTGTTTTCTCCAAAAGTCAGTGAATAACTGTGTTGCAGGGCATAATTTATTTAACTCTGAGTCCTAGTTATTGACCATTTTTAATAGTGGATATCAAATATTGCAAACTTAAAGTTCATGTGCTACAGTACATCTTGTAAATCTCTGTGAGTCAGAAGTCAGTGACATTGGGGCATGTGCATAAGGGCAGAGACTGCTTTGTTGTGACATCACAAAGTTATAAAAGCCCTGGCAGCTTGTTTTAAGGGACAGTTTCTGAATATGGGCTGTGAGCACTTCTCTGTGGACTGAACGCTTTGACAATTTCATAGTATCCATGTCCAACTTAGACCTGCTTTAAAATAAAAAAACAAAACAAGGAAATCTCACTTTGTGGGACCTTTAAAAACAATTTCAATTAATTTAATTGATGTAAAGTTCTAACTACACATAAAAATATTTAAATAAATTGTTTAAATTATGATAAAGCAAAGGTTTTACAAACCAAATGAAACACAGGTCACTAAGGGTTAAATGTAAGCAGTAGGCAGTAACTGGTATTTCCTCTGTTGCACCTATAGCCAATTAGAGTGGCTGTATTCATTACAGAACATCTGGCTGATGCGTAGCTCCTCCTACCTGTATGTAAACGCAACCATCAAATTCATGCTGGCACCAGGTGAAAGTACAAAGTCAGGGGAACACCAAAGTTAGTCTGGTTTATCCTCTGAGGACCATGAAAATCTGTGCAGAATTTACAGCCGTCCAAATAGATGTTGAGATATTTTAGTTTGAACTCAGGTGGTGGAGCAACCAAAGAACAGACCAACATCGTTATGGCTTTTCAACCTAATTCATCCCAGATTTAACCTGAACATCTGGACACAATTTTACCCAGAAATCACCAGATCAGTGTGGATGGACAATGTCTGCCAGATGTGAGAAATATGAATTACAAGTGTGTGAAGACTAAAATGTAAACGATGTCGCTCCGCTCCTTCTTTCAGAGATCGTTGATGGCAATGCTAAGATGACCCTGGGAATGATCTGGACCATAATCCTCCGCTTTGCCATCCAAGACATTTCTGTGGAAGGTACCGTGTGTTTGCCTGTGTGTGTTTGTGTGGGAACATTTACACACATTTCGTATTCATTCACTTTATTGAAAAGAACTCTTACTCACTGTCTTCATTTGCAATTGAAAACACTGTTCATTGACACAGTGTCTCAAAGACCTTTGTCACGCATCTCACCAAACCGCACAATACCAGATATAGACTTGAGCTAATGCATGTTCATTTGAATATGAATGCATCAGAGACTACTCTTTTCCTTTGGAGGTAGAAATGTTTACATTACCGTCCGCTTCTTGGTTAACATATATAATGCACTTACAATGTAATCCAATTTAAATGTCAGGAGTAATCAGGCTTGATTTGTTCAGCCTTAGATTTCAAAACTTAGAGTATTTCACTTTCACTGTTTGGGTGCAACACAATACCAGACACCGCTCAGTATCCACTGGAAACAAGAGAGCATGAAACATCCGAGCAATCACACATGCTTCCCATTCACTTCACCTCCACTTAATCCACCTCTAAACAGGGATTAGTCGAGAGTCGGTCAAAATAAAAGCCTGAGAGTTTCTCCAGCCTCACAATGATCCCTTCTTCCCGACTGCAGAGACATCTGCCAAAGAGGGCCTCCTGTTGTGGTGCCAGAGGAAGACTGCGCCCTACAAGAATGTCAACATCCAAAACTTTCACATCAGGTAAGGCCTCGGGAAAGATAATGTAATGAGTAATTAAAAAATGTTATTTCTACCCACATGCACAGATGAAGTTAAAGTTAATAAGGGTTAGAGATTGTGGGAGCAGATGTTCAAATATTTACATCAAGATGTGAAAATTAGGCCAAAGAATTAGATTAAGAGCAGGAGCATCACCTGAACTGAAGTCTGTTTTAATTGGTGGGAAAATTAACTTTCAGGCATTTTTGTATTTGGTTTTACACTCCTGGTTATATCTGAGCCAGACCTTGTAAACAATGTTTTTTGGTTAGTTATCATCACACAAGACTTTGCTGAAGGACGAAGTCAGTACAAATCCAGTTGGTCAGGACTGAGCCCACTCACTAAAGCGTGCTTTACTCCCTCTGGTGTTCGTGGCACTTAAGAGAACAAGAAGATGTGAGCGTCCAACCAGTTCTTGTTCATTTTGTTGTTCAGGACTTAAAAACTCGGTAACTTGAGTATCAGTTCAGTTGTGTCTTCCCATTGATGTAAAACCTGCATTTTAGGCTAATTTTTTCTCAGTCCTGATGCACCACAGTGCATTTTGATAGAAGAAGAAAAGAGACTTGCATCATTCGGTCAGATGTTGTTTTCATCTGGCCAAAGAAACAACACTAAAAGACAAATCAAGGGGTTAAAGGTTGTAGGTAGGTCGTCTAGGTTGTAACTGTTTTTTTGTTTTCTTTTTTTGGCCAATAAACATTTGACCAATACTTAAGTTGTAAAATGTTAATAATAGTAAAGAACATATTTTTGGGTTGCCAGGTTGTGAAAACCTGTCTAGCTGGTATTTATCTTTTGATAAATACCAGTGATAACGGATGTTGCTAATCAATAAACTAGTGGGTCTCACACTTTGTAATAAGCTATTTGTTCCTAAGTTATATATGTTAATATGTTGTTGATAATTATCCTTCTGTTATTTTGTGATCATTACGTTATGTTCTTCCTCCAGTTAAAAAGGCAGAAAAACCTACAAATGACTAAAACCTTCACAATCTGGCAACCCAAAAGTTGTTCTTATTATTGGCTTGTAACTGATCTACAGTGCATTTGTAAATTATTTGTGAAGCTTAGTAACATTTCTTGAATGTTGTCGTCACTATAAACGATGTCTGGTGTTATCAGTGACGTGCAGGATGAAAGACAAGCAGAGTCACAGTTGTTGCAGTTTACGCATCATATCTTTGTGTCTTTGCTGTAACTTATTAACATAAAACTTAAATATTAAGCTTCACACACAACATGGCAGCAGCACTGGGCAGCTCTGAAATATGAATCCCTGAAGAAAACTGCTATTATTTTAAATGTAATTTTCTCTGGGTCAATTAAGATTTTCAGAACAGCAGGATTACATGTATTTTATTTCAGTAATAGTCCCTGACAGGCGACATTAGTGGCCTCAGGCAGCGGTGATGGTGAACAGAGCAGACTTAAAGCAGACTGAGAGCAGAGCAGCAGACGTGTTCTCATAAACCAGACCAGCTGAGAGAGATGTGGCAGTAACCGACCTTTGGATTTATATCTGAAGATTTGTTGCATGCAGACAGTTTATCGAGTGGTGAACCTGAATGTAACAGCCTGTCTGGATGAGGGTTGAGTTAGTCCTGGATCCACGTCATAGGATGCCTCCATACGTGTTAAATTATTGAAAGATGACCGCTGTGATCCTCAGATGTGGATGAAAGCTGAGGCAAGAAGAAAGGTGGAGGTGAGGTCATTTCAGGAGAATGTAAAGGGAGATGCTTGATGATGCCTGTGCAGGAGAGAGGGACTGTCAGAGCAGACACTTTGATGTGGTCTCTCTTTGAGAGATGATAGCAGCACATCTCTGACCAAAGAGGAGAGTCAGACGGGGGAAAAGTACTGATTTTTTTATGTTTTCTCTCAAGCACTCAAGTGCCGCTGCTTCAGGTAAAATAATAGCCTTGGAAAAAAGCTCCTCCTGTGCATTACAGTTTTTTTATGGCAACTAATACACTTAAATAATCCATCTCACTAATTTGCCACCAGTAAATCCTCCAAAACTCGTCCAAATTGAGATGGAGAGTGCACTGCACCATCACGTCATACTGCATTTAGGCAGCCTGCTTTCAGCATCAAGGCCACTGATCAATGAAGCACAGAAGGTTAAACTAAAAATATCCAGAGAATTGAACATGTGATCATTGATTTAAAGACAAAATTCAATTCCCTTCTCAAGTACTTGAACTTTGTACTGGATTTTGAATTTAGTAGCCGCTTAAGTTGTACATTTATATCTTTCTCTCATTGTATGAACATAATATATATTTTTAAAGCAAATTTTAAAGCTGCTACTGTAAATATCTTTGTGTCAATAGGCAAAATCATCATTTGAATTATGGGAGGTGTATGGGATAGTGATGACCTTTCCCTAGACATTTCAGTTCCTCTGATACTTTTAGTCTCCCATAGCTCTCTGTCTTGTTTTTGTGTTGTTTTTTTTTTCGTTGAGCACATTATTCAACTTATTATTTATAATATTAACTTATTATTACTCATTCTGTAAAAAAAGAGCTAACAGTAGCATTTATCTTTAACATTTAAATGGTAAAAATATAATAAAGTATATGAATAAACATGCGTGACTCAATAAAAACGTAGTATTTTGAATGTGGCGTCTCAGTTCTCCTGCAAACTGGACCACATCTGTAAGTCAAGTCACTGTGAAACCACTTGCCAAAAGAATTACTCCAGTGAATTAAAGAACGCCAGTGACCAACATACGGTGTCTGTTCAGTGTACAAAAGTAACCAAGCAGAAATTTCTTTTTCTCTGAACATGATCCAGAATCTGGACCCACAGTGAGAGTCCTTGAACATAATTTGTTGGGTCATTTTTCACTGGGGTTCCCTGGTTTTTATTCCCCCAACACCATCCCATCCCCCACTACACTGTCCCTCCACTGTTCTTTGACGAGACTGGTCTCAACTTTGTCCAAACTTGTTTTATAGTATATTATATTATTTTCCAGTCTGTATTCAGTATTATGATCTAATTTATAATGACGAAGGATCAAAACGTGTAATTTCTCAAACTTGAACCTGATGTTGGACTTTAATTGGAGACCTCGAGTTACATGTGGTCAACTAAATGACCTCTCATCCCCAGAGTTGCACAGTTTCTGCTGTGTTACAGTAACCGACCACGTGCTACTGGATGTGGAGGACGTGGGTGTGTTATATGAAACTAAGGAGGGAGACAGACAGGAGGGACGGGTGGGGTTGTCTTGATCAAAGATTAAAGTCAAATTCCTTCTTTTATTTTCTAATGTCATCATGTTTCCCCTCGCGTACACCCTGACCTCTCTCTCTCTCTCTGTTTCAGCTGGAAAGACGGTTTGGGCTTCTGTGCGCTCATTCATCGACACCGTCCAGAGCTCATCGACTATGGAAAACTGCGCAAGGTGAGCGAATGTTGCCTGTTATGAGCCGGACGGAGACAACGTGCATGTCGAGAAGCCACAGAGAACATGTCACCATATGTGAAATGCTTCTAAGGAAAACTGATAAATATTCAGTCAGATCAGAGACAGAGAGGAAGCGAAGTGGGTGTTTTGCTCTGACTATAACAGTGAAACAGGAGATGTAAACAGATCTCCACCAGTGTTGCTGCTTCTCAGTTTCATTTGCAAACTACATTAAGTGTTAATGTTAGGGTTTATGATTTAACAACTTCTGGTGATTCAATTTGAAATGATTTCATTCCCAAACAAGGCTTTTGGGGATTTGCCACCTTCACTAGCAACACTTAACCCCAACCTCGATGAATCTGTGATTTTTGTCTCTGTTGTCTCTCAACGTTGTCGCTGTGTCTGCTGTTGACAGGATGACCCCATGACCAACCTGAACACAGCCTTCGACGTGGCAGAGAAGTACCTGGACATCCCCAAGATGTTGGACGCAGAAGGTGAACAGTCGGGAAGGGGGGCGAGGGAAGGAGGGAGGGGGAGGGAGGGAGGGTTGTAAAATGATGATGAGGAGAGCAGACTTTTTTCCTGTGGTCAAAGACAAAAATATCCTCTCTCAGAGGGGGCTGCTCTGACAGGTCATGGATGATGTCCATGTCTGCGGTGATTAGTCACATGTGCACAGGTGTGAGAAGGGAAGAAGCTCCGCATTTTTCTCTTCACATTCCTGTTTATAGTACATCATGTTACAATTTCACTGCTGAATCACTGATTCAATCATTGAATTGCTTGTGTTGGCAGTGTTGAGAGGTCATTTGCCCTCTGAAACCAAAAATGGCCAAAATCTAGAGGTTCTGAACAGTGGCCCAGAACGGACAGACTCCCCCTTTTCCACCACGTCTTTTTATTTTATTTTATTTTTTTGCCTGTTTATTGATTATGTGAGACAAAAGTTTGCTTTGGCTTCACTTAACCAACTTTTTGTCCCATCCTCAAGGGTAATAACTTTAAAAATTCTATACAGCTTGTTTTTTTCAGTGATCTGAGAAACTGTTTTTTGGCTTTAACACTCACACATGCAGCTGTGCATACAAAGGGAGACAAACATCCCTTTTTCAGTTGAATGTAAATATGCAGTTCTCTTAGTACAAATAAATTAAAGTTTTTAGACGTCATCCTTCATCTCCGAGCTCACTTAGTTAACGTGGACGTTAAAGTCAGACAAAGTTTGGAGCTAATCCTCCCTGTTCTCCACATCTGTGATACCACATGTTTTTCTTTCCACTCTGGATACTGTTTATGTGAAGAGCTGAGCCCCAGCTCCACTTCCTGTTTCTTGATTTATCTACTGTCTGTTTAACAACCTCCACTTCCCCTCCCCCGTCCACCTCCATCCTCCACCCCCCTCCCTGACCTCCTCTCTCCCCCACAGACATTGTGGGCACTGCCCGTCCGGACGAGAAGGCGATCATGACCTACGTCTCTAGTTTCTACCACGCCTTCTCAGGCGCCCAGAAGGTATCCTGGATGCAGCGTCTCCTTCCTCCTCCTCTTCCTCCTCCTCCTCTACCTCACTCCCCTCCTCCTTTGGCTCCACCTCCTTGTGTTTCTCCTAACGTTGCTCCTTCTTTCTCTGCAGTGCACATCGCCCCCACTGCAGGGGCCACTCTCCTTCACTTTCCGCATGGTTCACACCACCAAATGCATGATGGGACGACGACACTCTTGTTCTTAGAGGCGATGAGCACAAGTGTGTCTCCAGTCTACCTCGCTGTCATGGCGCTGCGGGCCCTCAGACTCACTCCTGATTAGGGTTTTGTTGCTCAGAACAGAAGCTGAGCGCTGTGGGAGGTGCGGCGAAGGTCTATCTGATAAATGATGATGATTGCCTGTGATGAAGGCCACGCTTGCTGACAAATTGGTCTAAAGTCCTGAATGGTTGTGGTGGTGTTGGCGGGGTGTAACCATTTAAATGGGTGGTTATGTTCAGCCTTGAGAGCGACAGATTAAATGGAGGGTGGAGGAATGAATGAAATTAAAAGCGGCACTTCAAAGTCGACAGTTCATTTTAACGGATTTGCACCATTTTGGCTTAAGTGGAGTCTGTTTCCGTGTTTCTCAACAAGAAAATAGTGATAGTCATCAGACTTTCTCTGTTGGATAATTAGTTTGCAGCTACCTTGACACAAATACAACTGAGAAGTTAAAGTGGAGATCATCATTAAAGAAATATATAAAATATCTAACAATGGATCACATGACTCCCTGTCAGTTAAAGAGGTCACACAGTTTCCCCTCAGCTCTACAGAGCTTTTTCTCACCCTCATCAGTTTTCAGCTTCGAGAAACACGACTCCAGATGAGTGATAACGTTCTGGATCTGAACAGTTGTTTGACATATCAGCTGAGAAGCTGATGATATGTCAGTGTTGTGTTTACAGCTTAATTCAGCTGGAGGCCAAAAAATGAAGAGATGTTGTATTTAAAAGCTTAAATAAAATTAAACTAAATTAAATTAAAATGAAATCTTAGGACTGATGAACTCAGGATTTAGCCCTGGATAAAAAGATAAATATCAAGCATTCAAATATCTACAAATATAAATATATATATATGGGAACTTTGGAAACGGGGGAAACTTTTTATGATGCTAAAAGCTGTACTTCAGAGTTGATGGTTAATTTTTATGGATTTGTGTCATATTAGCTAAAGTAGGGAGTCTGTTTCTGTGTTTCTCTGCAAGAAAGTAGTGCTGCATCAGACTGTGTGTGTTGGATAATGAGTGATTGTAGGTTAGTTTGACAGCTACGACAGAAACTGTTAGAGTGTGCCTCCTCTCAGACCATCAGGGTGAAGCAGAGCATCACGAAGCAGAAGTTACATAAGAGCCAGGTTGATTCAGGAGGCCCAGCAACAGAGAGAGAGAGAGAGAGAGAGAGAGAGAGAGTTTCAACACAGCTGTGTTTAGGCAAAAATGACTGTGTTTATAACTGTGAAGTGGAGAGGCGTGGATTGTCTCACTGAAAACTACAGCTGGACTCCTGGTTGCATCACAGAGGTCTGAGAGGTGCAGACTGAGCCACAGCTGGTTATTAAGTTAACTCAGACTAAGTTTAGTTCGAAAATACAATGAATCACAGAAGTTAAAAAGGTCAAAAAGCTTAAAAAATGTATGATATTTGACACCACATCTCTGGTTGTATTTTTTGGCCTCAGTGTATGAATTTATTCAAGAGATGACCTTGAGACATATTTTCAATTTGTCTACCCACCTCCCACTTAAAATTCTGCCACATTTATTTTAATATCTATTCTAAATTGAAATTTCCCCTAAAACAAACTGACTTGTAGACAAACTGGAGACTGGAGATGACTTGTGCCCTCGGTGCCGCCTCCTCTTGTGATTACGCCCCCTGCTGGCCCTTGTGTCTCTGCACACTTTTACTGTTGTGCATTTTTTCTCTTCTCTGTCCTCTCTCCCCTTTCCTCTGTTCCCTGGGCAGATATCATTAGCACCTTGAGGCCAGATGAGAAGGCCGTCATGACTTATGTGTCGTGTTACTACCACGCGTTCTCAGGCAAGCAGAAGGTGAGAAATAAAACGAAAAAAAAAATCTCCAAACAAACAATGAGCGGATACCTGCCAAAGTAGCTGGCAGATGACAGATCAGCCACAGCCAATATTATTTTTTCGCTGCTGAAGTGTGAGACCACAGTTTGATCTTACCACACTGTGCACAACAACAAAAATGATCATATCAGGCAGTGCAACACCTTCAAAACATCTTAACTGAAGATTTAAAGATGCCTTTTGTTTGGATTCACTTTCCTCTTCCATCAGCATTTCTTCTGTTCTTCTATTTTTGAATGTGAAAACACCATTTGAAGCTCTTATAATTATTTTTTCTAAAGTAAATGGATCCAATGCAGGTGAACAAGGTAGTGATATAGTGACAATACAGAGAATTGCCACCAAATTTGCAGTTCCCCTCAGCTCTGCAGCTCTTTCGTCATCTTCCACAGTTGCATTGTTTTATATTGGTGAAGTTTTAGGGGGCAACAGTAGGAAAAAGCCCCTGTCCGGCAGCAAACAGCAGACAGACACAGTTAGTGACTTACTGGTGAAAAAAGTTCAGTATTTAGCAGCAAAAGAGTCAGATATTTCCCTCAGGAGCTGCTGGAGATCAAAAACAGAGAAAAAAGGAGGGTGAATATTTGAATTTATATACATAAGGACTCTAAACAAAGGCTAATATTACTGCGTATCTGTTCTATATGTAAATGAGCAACAGCTTTTACTGGTATTGCAGGTTTAGGCATCTGTGATAGTAGAACTTTTGGGAAAAAAGAGAAACTAATATCATGAAAAGGTTCAAAATAGGGTGTAATTTTTATTTTTTAAATTAACTAACCCAAGAAAAACACATATTTTCATTGCTGACATCTTATCTCTTAACAGTTTTATTTTATGAGCCTTGAAGCACAATGACTTCATACATTTTTATCGTGGGCGGCCCCAGTGGGAAAGCAAACCCTCTCACAGCGACGTATTGATCCTTCATCCATCACTCCACCTTTCTCCTCTGCCAGTGTGAAGTTCTTGCACTCTCGGGGAATACATTATTCCAAAGGCAGCCAAAATAATCTACTCAGGAGAAAAACGGAGACGATTCACACATACAGGATATCCGCTAAGTCTCCTGTACTTATTAGGATCCACTTCTTAATGGAGCGATTGAACCTCCTGAGGAGTAGGAGTCCGGAAAACACTGCTGGCTTGCACACAGTTTTACAAGTGCTGACAAGTGTTTTTACATAGAAACAGGGGGAGGAGGAACACTGTCAGACACCTCAGATTATAGCCTCCAGGGCAGAAATCTACCCATAAACACCATCACTCTGACTTTTTCTAGTTGGTTGAATGTGGACATAGAAATACTCACTTTAACATTCCTAAGAAAGTCTTTTTGAGTCATAAAAATAAGTTTCTTTTATTGCTTTTTTTTTTTTTAAACCAAACTGATGATAATCTGTTTACAGTTCTGAAGGTACTTTACAAACTCCTCAAAGACTCTTCCCTCCACCTGAATCAGCACAAATTTCAAAGCTGTTTTAAATCCAAAAAAGATGAAAATCAGAAGTTACATTCCTCCTCTGCTGTTTTGTGCAATGCAAGAAAAACACTTATCTTACTTAATGTAAATATATAAAGCAGCGAAAGATAACGTGAACATGGATAAAGCAGCGTGAGGTCACTGTGATCACGTCCTTGGTGATGTCTACATGTGGGAGTTTTATGAGCTGTGGAAGTTTACAATCTGCAATTACAAACATAGTCAACATCACAAGATGTTTTAAACTTTACTGGGGAAAAACTAATGATTTGATGTATAATGAGGCGATTTAGTGTTTTTGACCATTATACCTGGAGAAGGCTTTAAAGAATGGTTACAATCATGTTTGGAGATAAAAGTTTACAGAAAATACAACTGAGAAGTTTCCCCTCAGCTCTACAAAGCTTTTTCTCACCCTCATCAGTTTTTCAGCTTCTCGAAACACGACTCCAGATGAGTGATAATGTTCTGGATCCTGTGGAAGTGAAAACAGTTGTTTGCCATATCAGATGAGAAGTTGATGATATGTCACTGTTGGTTTACAGCTTAATTCAACTGGAGGCCAAAAATTAGGATATTTTAGGTTTAAAAGCTTAAATAAAATTGAATTAAATTATATATAAAATACATTTTTGAATCTTAGGACTGATGAGCTCAGGATTTAGCCCTGAGATAAAAAACAGATATGAAATGTGTCACTTCTGTCTACTACCATAAATGTAGGAACTGAATTGTCAGCTGTAAATGTTAGTAATGGACCTGTGTTTAAACTTGGGGACGTGTCCTCACTCATGACTGACATTTCTTTACCTTAATAATCGATCTGTCCAGCATCCTCCATCTCTGCTACCTCTGATGTCAGGACAAAGTAATTAATAAAAGCGCTCCTGGCTGTCAGGGCTTTCAGTAAACAGGCCCCGTGTGCAAAACATTTGCTCACAGAAGCATGACCTGCACATCCTGGCTCTCCTTTTAAGGCCGGTCGCCTGCTGCTCCTGGTGGAGCATGTCTGTCTCCGACCGAGCCAAGTTTCCTCGTGATCTTTGGACAAAAGGAGGCTGGAAGCAGCCCTCCGTGTCTCTGAGCTATGAAACGCTGTGGGACAGGGTCAACTCAATCTAACTGTGTGTCTGCACACTATAAGAGGACACTGCAGTGAGGTTACACTGCATTTCAAATTCCTACAGTTTGGACTGAATCATTACATCATTCAATTTTGATATTATCTACTTGTCTAGTTGTTTATTTCTGGTGGATTGTTTCATTTCTTAGCTAAAATCCACTGCATATTTTCCAGACTTTGTGCATGTTGTTTAAATATTCTTGCCTGTATCTCCACAAACCCCTTTTTTTTCTATTTTCAATGAGCTTTCCTGACAACATGTTGTCATGGAAACTCTGCTTCACTCACACATCACCAGCCCAGCGATGGAGACTGACGGGCCAATGTTGAGGAAGTGTTGTGTCATGGATGAGGCCGTCTGTTTCCCCCGCTGGGCTGCTTTTACTCTCACGGGAGCCTCGCTCTTTATTTCCCCCCAGTCTCTGTATGTGTGTTGAGCTAAAATAACACAACTATGCACTGCTGTGCTATAAAAAGATGGCGGTGTACAGAGAAAGGTGCCCTTACACCTGATGACAGGTACAAAATGATGTGTCCTTGTTAGCTGTCAGTGTTGCTCTCTAGAGTCTTTCCTGCAGGAAAAAGACGTTAGATTATTAATTTGGGTGACATTCACAGTGCAACACACAAGCCCAGACAGGATCACAGAGACAGCATCATACACTAAGATGCCCTGTTTCCACTGGTCTGCAGTGTTGTTGCTAATCCATTGCTTTATCCTGCAAAAAATGTGTCATTTGGGACAAACCGTGGGCAGTGTAGATGGATGTACTGTATGTAAATCAAATATAGCAGTTTAATTTCATGGCGCACACACCATTATAGATACAGTACAGATTCTGGGTTACATTTCTGCATCTCACACTGTTTCTCCCCTCGCCCTCGTCATCCAGGCGGAGACGGCGGCCAACAGGATCTGCAAGGTGCTGGCTGTCAACCAAGAGAATGAGCAGCTGATGGAGGACTATGAGAAGCTGGCCAGTGATGTGAGCACACCCCGATTTTCCTACGATTGTCCTGCACCACCGTTTTCCCCTCTCTCACCCTCCTCTCTCCTCTTTTTGAGTCACTCCCTCACCTCCCAGTCCAGGGGTATCGGTGCTCGGTACAGGTCCAGGCTTAAAGACCACGAACGTGGTAGATCAAGATAAACAGGCAGGCAGGAAAACACTGTAGCTTTGAGGCTTCAGCAAACAAAATATCATAGAAATCGATACATTTTTGCCTGTTTTAACTCATTTAAAACAAACCACAAACCCTTTTCTTCAATTGTATACATCTTTAAATTGGTATTTTTGGCTCCATTTTATGTCAATTTAGAGACTTGATGTCAGTATTGGAGCTGAAATGATTGGTCAGTTATAGTTATCAACTATTGTGACAGGTGATTAATTATCACTGATAGTTTCTGATTCTCAAATGTGATAATTTTCTGCTTTTGGAGAAAAAGTCATGACTCAATCAAATTTAACATTTTATATTTATCATAGACATTCATCTAAACAAGGACTATCGGTCAATATATATTTATTAGATTTACAAAACATAAACATTAACATTAACAACAACATAAATATTAATATTTGCACCATTGTGACTATAGTTTGAAGGTAGTTGTAGTAAATGGGATGAAACATGCAAAAACATGACTGTGGACCTTTAAATCAGACATGAAATGTTCTCAGAGTAACATTTGATTGCAAGAAATTAGTTAAAAAAAATAGCTAACCAATTATCTCAACCTTTTTTTTTCACACATTAATCACTGCACCTCATTTACTTCCTCTCTATCAATCACAACTCTGCATTTTTCTATATTTGCATGCTTCTCCTTTGCCTCCTTGGCCTTCTTCTTTTCCTTAAACTTGTTTTTCCTCCATTTTCTTCCTCTTATTCTCACCCTTTACTACACACACACATACAACACACACTTTCCCACACACCAACATCAACACCTCAGCTGCTGGAGTGGATTCGTCGCACCATCCCCTGGCTGGAGAACCGCTTGCCAGAGAACACCATGCAGGCCATGCAGCAGAAGCTGGAGGACTTCAGAGATTACCGCCGCCTCCACAAGCCGCCCAAGGTGCAGGAGAAGTGCCAGCTGGAGATCAACTTCAACACCCTGCAGACCAAGCTGAGGCTCAGCAACAGGCCCGCCTTCATGCCCTCAGAGGGAAAGATGGTCTCGGTAGGTCACTTTGAGAAAGTACAAACTCGCATACAAAAAGTTTGAGATCCAAAACCTCTGAGTACAGGACAAGGCAATATCATAATTTTGTCAGGGTATGTTTGAGCCCATTTTGAACTTGTGTCTCACTTGGTTGCTTTGAAATGTCTTCAACACTACAGCAGCAGATGTGACTGTTTACCTGTTAGACAAGGGCTGAAATTTTATGTAATTGTGTATGTATACACTTATACAATTGCACATGTTGCACCTGTGCCAAAT
This sequence comes from Rachycentron canadum, assembly GCA_038496675.1. Classification (NCBI taxonomy): domain Eukaryota; kingdom Metazoa; phylum Chordata; class Actinopteri; order Carangiformes; family Rachycentridae; genus Rachycentron; species Rachycentron canadum. The sequence continues at coordinate 4,729,836 of CM076661.1, read as the reverse complement.
AACATCAGCAAAAGTTGTTTGTAGGAGTTTTTGTAACTTTGACCAAGTTTAAAGCTACAATAATCAATATGTTTATATTAAATGAGCTGTTTGTAAGTTTTGCTGTAGCTACACATGGCTAACATTATCATTAACATCTGTTTAGTCACCAGTTTTGACAAAAATCATCACTTTCCGATACCAAGTCACTGTCCCGAAAAAGTAGAGCTTCTTAGAGGGTGAATTATAATCTCTTTGCTTGGAAATACATTAAAAGGGCTGTAATTGTTAACGTTGGCTGTTTAGCAACAGCGAAACTTACAAATAGCTGATTTAACAGATCAAATGGCTCGAATATGAACAGGGTCACTTGTACAGATAAATTCTAAGAAAATTATCACCCAGTTTTGCAGTTTCCCTCATGCACTACGTAGCATTTTAGCATATTTAGCACACAAGCGCCACAGAAGGCAACAGCTTTAAGCAAAATATCCCCTGTACTTACTTAACAGTGGTGGAGCATGTATAGCATTTAGCAGCTAAAGAGCCAGGTTTTGTTCTCAGGAGATGGTGGAGGCCAGAGTGGTCTGAGTATTGGATACACATTCATCAAGTAGCCAGAAGCTGTTTCATATTAAAGCAAATGTTGCTTCATAGCAACTAGATGAGTAAATACTCAACTGTTTGCAAACAAGATCAGCATGTCAACTTTAATAAGGTGATAATATGTGAGTGTTGTGTTTACAGCTTCTTTCCGTTCCCCACAAGTGGCCAAAAATCTGTTAAAGCAGATTTAACTTTAACTTCAATAAACATGAGCACATATAATATTTTGTTTTGCTCTAAGAACTTAATACATTTTCACTCGATATTACCTAATTTTTACATGATGCCACTCCTTTGTTTATTTCTGCCAGTTTTTTGGCAAGAAATCCTTGAGTATTCTCCTTTGCCTCACACAGGACATTAACAATGCATGGGGAAATCTAGAGGGAGCAGAGAAGGGCTATGAAGAGTGGCTCCTAAATGAGATTCGCAGGCTGGAGAGACTCGACCACCTGGCAGAGAAATTTCGCCAGAAAGCAGCGATTCATGAGGCTTGGACTGAAGGTACTGACAATGTTGAAGGAGCTGAGAACGGCTCACTGTCTATAAAGTAAAGATCCAACAGCTCCGGTGTTAAGTGTCATGGAAATTACAGCCTATAAACAATCACATGTTGAGGTGTTGGCTTGTTAAAACACAGAATGCAACTTTCTTTATTTTGTTTTCATCTAACAACTATATCTAACAGTTCAACATTAAGACAAATGTTGCTTTTGACTAATTTGAGGTTAATTTAACCTTTGCTGTTATATTTTCTGTTCGTTCTCCTGTAGGTAAGGAAGACATGTTGCAGAAGCGTGACTACGAGACGGCCTCTCTGTCAGAGATCAAGGCCCTGCTGAAGAAACATGAGGCCTTTGAGAGTGACCTGGCTGCACATCAGGACCGTGTGGAGCAGATCGCCGCCATCGCACAGGAGTTAAAGTAAGACATGACAAATCAAGGCCAAGGTTGATGGTAAAAAGGTTAAACTGAACCATTTCAATGAAGGTTAAAATAGACGGAGGATAGATGGAGGGTTTGCTTATAATGTCACTGGAAACTTTCTGTTTGCATCTAGGACATTCAGCTGATTCAGATACACATCGTGGTTATTTGTACATTTCATTTTTTTCTTTGTTCATGAATCATCACACTGTCTCTCTATGTTGCTGTTAATGACCTCAAACTTTATTATTTCCAGAATTTACATCATAAACATCAAATGTCAGTCTCTTGAGCTTTGGTTCACTTAATTTGCAGTTGTAAATAATGAAACGCACAAATAAAACCCTTTAGGCATCCAGAAAAGTGTCTCACACTGAACAGTCACAATTGAATCATAATCACAAGACATTAAATTGAATCGAAGAAAGATGATGACACGAAACCAACCAAATGAATATGAGTTCTTACGTTATGGGGAATTAAAGCATGATAATGAATCTCTTCTGTTCCTGTCTGTTTGTGCTCCAGTGAGCTGGACTACTACGACTCCCCCAGTGTAAACGCTCGCTGCCAGCGGATCTGTGACCAGTGGGACACGCTGGGAGCTCTGACCCAGAAACGCAGTGAGGCTTTGCAGGTGAGAGGGGTTAAAGGAGACTCTGGGACTTTGACCCTCAGAGAATTGAAAAAAAATAAACAAGTTACTGAAGAGTTAGATCTAACTTCTACATTCACTCACTTTGCTATGGCTCTTTTTAAATCCCCTCTCTTCGTCTTGGTGCTGGTTGGAGCAGAAATAATTACACATTTAGAGATGAAAAGCGTCTCCCGCACAGTGAGAGGCTGTGAAGAGACTAGTTGATTTTCAGGGTTCCTGCTGGCCCCTAGAATCCTTTGAAATCTGTAGATTTTATCTGTAAAAACATAACCCCCCCCAAATCCCTCTATGTGCCCCCGCTATTTGTAAGACTGAATAAAATGAAGTGTCCTTAAATCCTTGAATTTTAACCAGTGAGACTTTGAAAGTCAATAAAAAAGCCTGTGGGTTTGTGTGATAACCTTTTTATTTATGCTCCACAGAGAACCGAGAAGCTGCTTGAAACCATCGACCAACTGTACCTTGAGTTTGCCAAAAGAGCGGCTCCGTTCAACAACTGGATGGAGGGCGCCATGGAGGACCTGCAGGACACCTTTATTGTCCACACCATCGAAGAAATCCAGGTGAGCATGGAGAGAACAGAAGAGACTTTATTCACCCTGGAAAGAATAAAAGTAGAAGCATGTGACACGGTGCAGAGAATGGTGTTGAGGTTACAGATACATAAAAATACGTTGCTGAGATTTTAAAGCAAAGCTCTGACATTTTGGGAAATACATTTATTTGTGCCACTCTCATGTCTGTACAGCTGGTTAGCTTAGCTTAGTACAAAGACTCTAAAAAGGTGGAGTGCTCAGTCTAAACATAACAAAATCAGCCTCAACGAGTTGTATCTTGTTTGTATAATATGCAAAATATCCAACGTGTCAAAATAACAAGCTTGTGGTTTTACAAGGAAGAGAAAGTGAAGTGAATGCACCCAGCTGAGAAACAGTCAGGTACAGACTGCAACTCGCTGTTTTGCACTTTGACGTGTTCACATGTTGCTTTAGCTTTGCCTTAACCTGACAGATCTGAGAGTGTTATTGATCTCTGTTGAAACTTGAACGTCATAGTAGGGAATCATAGGAAAGAATTAAAAATATTACTTAGTTAGTTATGTACAGATGTTATTAGTTGTACAGATGTTGTAAGATTTCATCACTTTAAGAAGAGTTGTTCTCTTGGGATTTTTAAAATAAATGGATTAGTTCTGTCAATGGGATGTGAAGACAGAAAACCACAGACTATTGTTGTTCCATCTTCTAAAATTCAAGAAGAAGAAGAAGAAGAAGCCAGTTCTCAGTTCTCTGTTACAAAAAAAATGATGAAATCCTTCAATTTTGTTGTTGTGGTTTGTATATTTATTTAATGACTTGATGTTTTGCGTTTTAGGGATTAAGCACAGCCCACGAGCAGTTCAAAGCCACGCTGCCAGAGGCGGACAAAGAGCGCCAGGCCATCCTGGGCATCCACAATGAGATTGCCAAGATTGTGCAGACCTATCATGTGAATATGGCTGGCACCAACCCCTACACCACCATCAACCCACAGGAGATTAACGCCAAATGGGACAAGGTAATGAGATCAATCACGAGCAGGGAAATATAAGATGGTTTTTATTAATCTTATTTATTTTTCAAGAAAGATCTAATTTGGCAGCTTTCTGTTCACAGTACTGTGGAAATCTGCAGTTTAGTGCAGATTGCTTGCTTCAACTTACTGGTTATGAAATTTCTAAAGTGCTGAATACACAAGTGCCACAAAGATATTTCATGGGACATGATGTTTTCATGTTTCTCATTCATTTTGAACATTTTGAAATTGTGCAAAACCCAAAAATCAAACAGGCAAACGAGTGTTTTATGTGAGTTTTCCATCATTCTTGTGCCCGCTGCAGGTCAGGCAGCTGGTGCCTCAGCGCGACCAGGCTCTGATTGAGGAACATGCCCGGCAGCAGAACAACGAGCGTCTGCGCAGACAGTTTGCCAACCAGGCCAATGTCATTGGGCCCTGGATCCAGAACAAGATGGAGGTCAGTATAAACAGAGCCCAAAGACAAACGACCATGAAGGTTCAGAATGAGGATAGCTTTTAAGTTTAATTCCCTGCCACAGTAGTATAGTATAACTATAGTAAAACTTTGTGACTCCAGTGTTTGATGATTGTAAGGTCACCCTCATGTGGTCACTTTGATGTGTGGAGAATTTAGATTTGGGTTTAATGCCACATTTGATAAAACAAGGCAGTTAATTTTCTATGTTCTCATCGTGTGTCACGGCAGGAAATTGGCCGCATCTCAATTGAGATGCACGGCACCCTGGAGGACCAGCTGACACACCTACGCCAGTATGAGAAGAGCATCGTCAACTACAAGCCAAAGATCGACCAGCTGGAGGGAGACCACCAGCTCATTCAGGAAGCTCTCATCTTTGACAACAAGCACACCAACTACACCATGGAGGTACAACCTGGATAAAGGGTCTTACAATCAAACATGTCCAACAACGTCCAAGTTAATGTTCCAACCCTCATTTCTAAGCAAAATCCTCATTGATGTGTAAATGCTTTACGCTTTGTTAAACAGCACCTTGGTTTCAGATGGTTGCGGTTTACCACGAAGTAGAAAACAATGGGTGGCAGCATGTTAAGGCAACCACAGGAAAGAGCCTTCAAATGTTTAACACAGAGCTTTTCTGACATGGCAGCTCACCATCAAGTCTCCAGTGTACAAAATTAACTTTGCGGCTCATCAGCCAAGTGCTTCACTCCAAACCCCGGCCTGCCAACACTGGTATTTACTGGCCCGAATAATTCATATGAAGTTTGTCGCAGACATTCTGCACAACAACAGAAGCACTTTCAAAGCTGTTGTGTGGGTGTGTCTGGAATCAGCTCCTGTATGAAGACAAAAGCAAAAACCCTTTAAATTAAATTAAATTAAATTAAATTAAAAAGTTATATTTTTGACTCCATTACATACTGTACATTGTTTGGTGACCTTGTGTGCCCTATCTGTCATGGTTTCACCAATATTAGACCATTTAAAGGATAAGTCATAGTCATCTTATTTTATTGTGCAGAAAATCTCAAAACACAGCAATGAATTGATCTACTAACACAAATTGGATACACAGACAGATCTGTATATCCAAAGTCTGATATATCTTATTCCTCTGTGCCATATATATTATTATATTGTGTTCAAAAACTTATATTATTAATACTTTTGGCACTTTATTTTGTCAGTACCACACATCAACTGCGTATAAATGAATTGGTGAAAATTGTCCCCAACAACTGAGATATTTACTGTTTGAAGTGAAGTTTACTAAAAACTACAGTGCCCAGCTGTTTCAGGAATTATGTTTATATTCAGGATGAGCTTTTAAAGATTTGCAGCTTCAATAAGAACCAATGGGCTTGAAGCTGAGAGACACAGACAAGTGAAGACATCAGGCACTGTTGAATGACGCACTAACAAACAGTTGACTTTAGTCTTTTCACCAGATTTATTGATAAAAATATAGAATATTGGCTTATTCTATAGCTCTTCTGGCAGTAGAAGAAGAGGACACAGCTGAATAACAGGCTGTCATCATTTTTCTTGGAGGATGGTGTCCATCAGAGACAAAGCCGACACAGCCTAATGCCAGACTTTTTAAAATGTTTACTAGCTTCCAATGTAATGACTATTTATCCATCAAAACATTTCAAAGGCCATGTCAGACACATCACAGCAGTAGGACAAAATAAATAACAAATCATTCACAGCCAATGTTTGACCCAAAGCTAAATCTCTGCTAAATTAATACAATCAATGAGACGCGTTCACTCTGTCCTCAAACATCCCTCTGCCTTGGTCTCTCTCTTTCCTCTGCAGCACATCCGTGTGGGCTGGGAACAGCTACTCACCACCATTGCTCGCACCATCAATGAAATCGAGAACCAGATCTTGACGCGAGACGCCAAGGGCATCAGCCAGGACCAGCTGAACGAGTTCCGGGCTTCCTTCAATCACTTCGACAGGGTCAGTAGTCGCACTGAGTCACTGTGCAGACACGAAGCAGAGAGGTGACGCGAGCCGTACACTGCTCATTTACAGTCAGATGCTTGGGTTCGGGCTTTGGCAGAAAGGCATTAAGTGCAGTGAAAATAGAATAGGACTAGTTTGGGAAATGATGAAGTTAAATGGATTAATACCACCCTCATATGTTTCCATCAAATATAAAACCAGCAGACTGATGGGTTAGCTTAGTGGGAAACACCCACCCTGGCTTTGTCCAAAGATAATAAAATCTGTCGACTAGCATCTTTGAAGCTAAACTAAAATGCAAAAACTGAACAGTAAACTGAGTTTTTATTGGGGTTGGGGACAGACAATTTCCTTGCTGGGACCAGTTACTTCCAGGAGCCCCTGCTGGTTTTTTAGTGAGCTTTATGAGTGCAAAGTACAAGCCTGAGTTAACCATTTGCCTGAGAGTGATTTTTAGTCTCCTCATCTAACTCCAGGCAAGAAAGCGATTAAGTATATTTCCCAAAATTGCGAATTGTTCCTTTAATTGTTCCAGTTTCTGTTGTGTGGAGTCACAAGTTTGTCTTTTATACATTTAGACATCATCTGCAAAGCGAAGAAGTGGAGGTGAGAATGTATCATTTCTGGGTTTCAGTCCATTTACGCCCTGTCATGCTGCCCGAGGTGTCGCTAATGATTATCCTTGTTGGATCCTTTAACCAGAAAACAGTGAGCGTGCAGTTTGTGTGTGATATGCATCAGGCTGTGGAGTGACCTTACCGCTTGGTTGAAAAGGGACTTGCAGTTCAGTGGCACAAGAATCATGTTAAACAGGAGCTTTAAGCCAGAATCAGCCTAATGTACCAGATAAATCATTTTATTGTGAAATACAAAAACAACTAAATGAAAATCAAATACAGATCAGGCAGAAGTTTATATCACAGGTAGATACATCATATCTTCCCATTGAAGGTTGTTTCTATAAAAGTGCCCCCCCCCCCCCATCCTTCCCCAGACCTCAGTGTTTACACTGGGGCTCACCGTGTCAGGAACAGCACCAATTATGGATGAGTTTTTATTTAGCTCCCTCCTCCTTCTCCTCCTCCCCCTCCTCACCCCAGCTCTCCTGCTGACTCCACCATTACCTCATGCATTCTTTCAGAGTTGTTAATCAATACCTGAGGTGGATGATCGGAGGTAACAGGAAGCCAACTCTGGACCTGAGCTTGTGTCTTCATCTCATATTTTATCTGGCCTCAGCATCGAGAGAGATGAGACATTAAGGAAACACCAGATTAGTTTGATGCATTAAAACAAAGTTCATCAACAACTGCTGATAATCAGTTTAGCAGTTTGTCAAACAAAAGTTCTGATTTTAGTTTTTTTTTTATAATATTAATTTTGCTTGTGCTAATCAGTGTAAAGTAATTTTTTAAAAGTGTAACAAATTCACTGATTTCATCTTATCAAATGTGATTTTTTTTCTTGGTTCTCAGTTTTCTACAATAAGCAAAAAAAGAAATTGATGTCGCTTTACTCTCAAGAACAAGTTTGGGGTATTTTTTACTATTTGCTGACACGTTATAGACCAACGATTAATTGATAGATTAAATAACTTATCACTAGATTTATCGGTAATGAAAAGAATAATCCCAAATCTACATACATGTGATGTGTGATATGAATATCTGGGAAAGTGAATGTGATTGTAAATGTGTTTTACGAAAGCATTTCGCTCTGATGTTTGCCTGTACAAAAAAAGGTAAAGAGACACTTTTGCATCTAAGAAGAGCATATTTTGCGTTGTTAAGTACATGTGCCATCGACGATATGAATAACTTAACCTCACCACAAGGCCCAGTAGTCTGCCTGCCACACTGCACATTAACGCCTCTGAATGCCCTCGCCCAGCATGGCAGCACTGCTGCCACCGTGTGTTCACCTGCCAGATCCTAATGAATATGCACTGTGTTCTCTGTTTTCTATCTCTCCTGCATGGCCCTCTCCCTTCACCCCCCCTCACCTCCTTCCCACACCCTCACCACGTGCATGGTGCACTCCCTCCACCCTCCTCCTCCCCCACCACCAACACCACCTCACCTACCTCCTCGTCTTACCCCATCCACCCCCTTCACCATCACTGACACCGCTGTATGTGTTGCTGCATGGCCTGTGGCCCCCCGACGCCTCGCCTGGCACTGGCCTCCCACACCCCAGGACCGCTCGGGCACTCTGGGCGCGGAGGAGTTCAAGGCCTGCCTGATCAGCCTGGGCTTCGATATCGCCAACGATGCACAGGTACTTACACGTAGCCACAACCCCGTGGTAGGAGGTTTAACTGGTTTCTTTTTTTTTCTTTTGCACCTTTTCTCTCCTTGCATTTCTTTCCTTTCCCCTATTCTCCCTCTGTTCCCACCTTTACTGCTTATCCCTCCGGTCTGAATTCCCTTTGTGATTTTGCAACACCTCCTTTGTGGATTGTTGCGGCTCTCCCCCCAAAATCTGCTCTTTGTTCATCCTTTGTTCCTTCAATGACTTCCTACGCTATCCCTGCCTCTCCTTTTCTATCTCTCTCTTCTGGTCCTCGTTTCGTTTGTCCATCGCTGACCTTGTAGAAGAGAACAGGAATCATGGATGCTGAAGACTTCAAAACCTGCCTTATCTCCATGGGTTACAACCTGGTAAAGCCATGAGCACTCTTCAAGTATGAAAATATGATTGTGTCTGATTATTGAGGTCAGCCAGAAATTGTAACAAATAGATGTAACCTTTTTACTTTACTTCACTTTGAACGCTTATTGTTTGTTTAAAAATGTATTATATTCATTTATAATAATGAAAGTTAAAAATACGCTACCTCACAATAATCTAAAACTCACTCTTGTAGTCCCAAGTTATATCACCACAGGATAGGATGGATGTCAGACATTTGTTGTTTTAGTGCGTTGCCATGGGTACTGTTGCCACGGTGACCGAGCTTCACACGTCTTCTCTGTTGCCTCCAGGGTGAAAACGAGTTCTCCCGCATCATGAGCATAGTGGACCCCAACAGGATGGGCATCGTCACCTTCCAGGCCTTCATTGACTTCATGTCCCGCGAGACGGCCGACACAGACACTGCCGACCAAGTCATGGCCTCCTTCAAAGTTCTGGCAGGAGATAAGGTAACGTTAAACGGCAGTATCACCTCAGACGAGTAGATTTTTCCCCAGGCAAAAAGTATTTAAAACATTTTTAAGAAAGCGGACTGTAAACAATGAAGCCGCAAATTTAAATCCACTATAATCTACATTATATTTTATATTGACATTGTATTACATGACTACTTGTTTGCGAAATGGGGTCACTTGTAATAAGACGTATGGCTCAAGTCTTTGGTTCCCTTCTGCTCCACAGAGTCTTTCAGCTCACTGTTTTGGTTTTACCACCTGCAACTTCACTGTTCTCATCAACATTGCTTTGTTCTTTAGTTTAACTGCACCTGTTTGCAGTGACAAAACTGACAACCCCGCTGCACGCTACCTGCTCTGCACCAAGCAGCAGACAAAGTTAATAACTAGATAGTGGAGCATTTAGCAGCTAATGAACCAGATATTTCTCCCAGGAGTTGGTAGAGACAAAAAACAGAACTAAAAGAGAGAGGATATATTTAAAGTGTACTCAAATTCATCGGGGACACACACACAGCTCCAAATGTGTGATAATGTTGCTCCACCTCTGCAGGCGATTGAACAAATTCACCTTATCAACTTAAAAGTTCATGTGTTCTTGTGTTTATAGCATGTATGAGTCCTGAAAGAGCTACTGGCAAAAAATCACAACATATAACCTTAAAGTAAAATATGTGAGCACAGAAAAACCATCATAAGGAAGAACTGCATACATTTTTATCATTTGCAGTCAGAGCCTAATTTGCACATTCTTGTGTTTTTAATGTTTCTCTTTTTTGTGTATATCCATTGAAATGTAATGACAACCAAGAAATTTGGAGAATTACTCAGAAATTATGAAAAGAAATCCCTGCAGCTGACAAACTAGCCAAAGGGATTTCTGACAACAAAAGGGCAGAAAGTGAGTTATCGAAGAGAAATTGAGCTTTATGGACGTCCTGTTTGAGTCCTCTGTCCTGTCACCTGTTCTGATGGGTCTGATTTTAGCACTGGTTTGGTCGCCCAACTTCTCTGACAAACACCTGGTTTTCTTTGACTTGCTCGATCTTTGGCTTTCTTTACCAGTGACTCATTTATTCCACCAGTGACTCATTTATTCTCCCAGCATTCCTACAACTGGCTGAACTGTACAAGCTGCATTGAGTTGCTGACTGACTCTGAGTGTAGCTCTTTCACATTATAGTTGTCTGATAAACTGTTCATCTAGCAACATGAAAAAATGTAATGTTGTTTTTTTCCCCTCATCCTCCACAGAACTACATTTTAGCTGACGAGCTGCGCCGGGAGCTGCCTCCAGACCAGGCAGAGTACTGCATCGCCCGCATGGCCCCCTACACCGGCCCCGATGCCGTGCCAGGAGCCCTCGACTACATGTCGTTCTCTACCGCTCTGTACGGAGAGAGCGACCTCTGAACACTCTGTCAGTCGTCCTGACTCGGGACCACCAGCCTACCTGCTCCGATCACCGCCACGTCCTCTGACTGCCCCGTCACCACACTCCTGTCCTACTACGCTCATTTTTTGTATGTCTCTGGCCTTATCTTTTTGTCATTATCCTCTGTCTCCTCCTCCACCTCCTCCTCCCCCTGCTCCTCCTCCTCCCACCTGTCCAGCCTCTTCCCCGCTCCTTCACACTCTGTCTCTGTTGAACTTGCTTCCCACGCAATGCAGCAGCTCTCCAGGTTTACAAAGAGGGAGAGAGAAAAATGTTTGTTTCTGTTTTTATTTTCTTGTTGTCATTGTTTTTCTTCATAAAATGAATAAAGTTAACATATTTTATTATACTGAACAAAAAAAGGTATTTTTCTTCACCTGATTGAAAATAAGAGACAAAAATTGTAATAAAGAAAAATTGCTATACTTTCTCTTCTTATTCTCTGTTTGCTGCAGGAATCAATTATGGTTTTCAATTTAGTTTGTACAGTACAGATTGAGCATTTAGTTGAGTTTGATCTAGACCAACTTATAAAGATATTTATACAAGAAAAAACTAAATGCCTACTGTATATCATCAAACTATACGTACGCCCTGTCACAGGAAATGGCTGTAGGCTTCACTGACCCCCTACTTCCTTCACTTAGTTTAAGAGGTTAGTTTGTGGTAACTTGTTTAAGAGCAAGGTTAAACAAGGTTGTGATAAACATGAAAACAATGCATCTCTTTGATTTCAGTGTGCAATGTGGTTTAGTGATTTAAACAGCCTTAACCAGCAAATGTGCAATGAATTTCAAAAAACTGACAGATCAAAGACTTTTGACCTGAAAAGCAAACCAAGGAACCCAGCACAGAACTTCAATACCCTTAGACCTTTATCAGGCAAACATCATACAGAGAAACAACACTAAACATGAAAAAGGGAGAAAAAACTTGCCAATCAATGGAGTTCAGCATCACCTACCAGTATGCATAGAAATGAAAGTCAGTGCACTCCTCAAATAAAAAAGCAAATGTAATAATGTACAATTGTGCATAATACATTTTCCAATATTACAAAAACAAAGTTCACATTACACATTGCATTATGCAATAGGCCTCTCTACAGACATTAGATAAGATTTAAAAAAAAACAAAAAAACAAAAAACAAATTAGTGCAAACTATGGAAGAAAAATACAGAATAAATGAATTGAATTACAACAAATGAACTGACACACCCTATACATGGAGTAAAGTATTTTGAGGCCTTGGACCTTGAGGCAGTTGCTGGTAGGCTCTAAAAAAGTAAAATGACTCTTTTGTTCAACAATGTAAAAGTCTCATTTCATTCATTGTCAAGTCATTGTTACACAACTGTTACACAAGACTGTTCACAATATTCAACTGAAATATGACAAAGGCCCAAACAAAGGTTTAAACCAGAACATGTGCCCACAAGGTGCTGAGATAAACTCTTCATTAGTTAATTGAAAACACTTGGAGGACAGAAGACCTGAGACCAGTGGCTGCAGAGAAGGTGGGAAACCTTAAAAATAGTTATTGTTATGATTATGCCGTGTGCGTAGTAAGACATGCAAAGACACTAATGTAGGTGATTAAAGGTGTGAAACTTAAAAGGATGAGAAGGAATGAAATGAAAATCTACAATGGACCTTTGGTATTGTCTTATTAACATGTTCCTGCCAATGGACCAGACACTAATAAAATAATCAAGCAGAAATCATAAGCTTCAAGAAATGTTATTGCACAACTTTTTTTTTTTGTTTGTTTGTTTGTTTGTATTTTTTCGTTCCACCAGAAAACAGAATCACCTCATTTTCAACGATATCACACGGCGGAACCTTGACCGTGACGCCGCATCCCTCCGGACGGTTTAGCACGTCGGACCCATTCAGGAAACGCGTCCCAACTGTGACCCGTTTGCGCCAGTAAAATGGACATGTAGCTGGGAAGAAGAGTCATGTTTAACTTAAAGGTTTTGCAGAAAAATAAAACATTCAAATATGGACTCCCAATGCTCGTGAGTAACTTTTGATGCGACATTTTTAACATGAATATTAACAGGAGCTCGTTAGCTAACACTTTAGCTAGCATGTTAGCACATGAACTGAACTGTCAAAGGTCTAAGTGAGTTACTTTATCTAAGTCTAAGCATAGTGGGTTATTATCTAGACCTGAACCCAATCTGGTTAAACTTGTCTGTGGTGATCTGGTCCAGACCTGTCATGTCTAAGTGTACTGGGCTTTGGTCTAGACCTGGTCTGATGTGAAATCTCCTTCATTTGTTTTTCCCTGCTATTAGTAACTTTTAGCATTACAGCTTAACAGAATTTGGTTTAATTGAAGAAAAGTGCATCTTATTCATGATGCTGTCTTGTTCCATCAAACGCTGCGATTAGTCAAGTAACTAACTGATAATAGGTAAATTAAGCTTTCAAGCCAAAGGTGCCAAATTACCATGATTCCAGCCTTTGTAAGGATTTTGTGCATTTTCCCTTGTCTCATGTAATGGGAAGTTGAACATATTTGGGTTTTGGAGGATTAGAACAATTTGAATTTGACATCTTAACCATTAACTATTTTCTGACTGTATATGAAGCAAAGAATTAAGTGACAGCTCAAGAAATTGATTAGACAAGTTTGTGGTAATTTGATTTGAGCGCAGCAGCTTCTAATGTCATTTTTCAACATTTGGTGGTTCCAGTTTCCCAAATGTGAGAATTTTCTTGTACCACGAGTTATGAACAAATTCACTGAGGAAATAATAGTGAATACTGATATTAATTAAAATCTTCAGTTGCAGCCCCTTGACAAAGGGTTGGGGAAAATGTGTAGTGGAAACCTGTAGACTATTGAAGGCTTCAAGGCATTGTCACTTTATTAGGTACTCTCTTCTAACTGATGCAGGTAAATATAAATCCACTATGATTAGTAACTGGTTAAGTTAAAATTTACAAATATTTACTTATTTATAATATTAATATTTGCTTATTATGTAAATGTGGATTTTCTTATGTTTAAGCCTGGGACGCTGTTAAACTGTATTGCCTCTTCATATTCCTAGATAATTAATTCTGTGCCTATGCCTATGTAGCTTGCATAACCTTGTGAAATAGTGCTTTGGACAGTCTGAATATAGTTTATCAAAAACATTTCTGATTAACTGACATTTTTGGTATTATTGCAGTTGCTGGTAGTTGGAGGTTCCATTGGCCTGAGAGAGTTCACACAAATCCGATATGATCACCAGAAGATCAAAAGAAGGGTTAGTAGTAAATAAATTTTACATAACCAATAAAATGATTCAAAAGAAATGTGACAATGAATTAAGTTTTCAGATCTCCAATGTTATAGAAAATGGTTAAGAGCACTGTGTAGTCAAAATACTCCTCCTAGTGGTTACAACCATAGTTACACCTAAGGGTGAAAAATTCTTCCAAGTGCTCAGTGTGAAAATGGTTCAAATAAAGAGATGTCACATGTTTCTACATTTTTAAACCTTACTGGAATCTCTTGGGTCAGTGTTTTAGATTCAGGCGTTTTTATAGTTTTGTTGGAAGGAACATAGAATTAAAGACTAGATGTCTGTCCATGTCAGGAAGCCATTAAAGGCACACATCACTGAGAGGCTTTTCTAACCCGGTTAGAGTGAGTTAGTACAAGAGCAAGAAGTGAGAACAAGCTCTAATAATTCATTAAATGACAGACTCTATTCATTAAAATGACAGAAGGCCAACCCTTTATTAGAGGCCATTACAATCTGATGAGCTGGCTGCGAGGGGAAGTAGCTGTTTTGTGCTATTTTACTGTGACAAACGCAGATGCATGTCATCTGGGTGGGAGCCAGATGGCAGGGGCATCTCTTCTTATTACTGTCCATGTGAAGCAGCACTAGACTGTGGAAGACGATGGGGTGGGGGGCATCATGCATCATGCTCCTGGCACCATGCCTGTGTAACTGCCCCAGCCACTCACTGTCTTCTGGCTGGGCCTGCAGCAGACCGAGCTGCTCTCCTCTCAGACTCTGTAGAGCGGCAATTCAGCTCTGTCCACTGTGTGTGTACACAATTAAATTATTGCATGGAATAATTATGCATCAAAATGCACATGATTAAAACCACTCCTCTGGTTCTTTGTATTGGACTCGAGTCAGTTCTTTTGTTCTGTTTTACCCACTTAAATCATTAAACCACTGTCTGAGATTCACTGTGTGATCCAATTTACATTTTCCCTTCAATGATTTAATTTAGCCTGAAGGCAGATATGAACTTCAAGGCCTTTCTCATCCCTGTTCAGGTTCCGTGTGAGTTTTTACCTTTGAATGCCCCCAGCTTGTTTTTGGGGTTCAGGCTACTAGAATTGCATAGTAGGTATCATACTACTTACTCGTGGCAATTAATTTCCTGGTCTGAGGGCTGCAAAGTATTTTATGTATTTATTTTGCTGTAGTATGTAGGTCTAATTAGAAATCAGTCATGGAGTCATGAAACTCATAAGTCTCCCACAACTGTAGCATTATTGCTATGAAATATTAGAACTCATTAAAAGTAATGAGTCAGACTGGGATTCATTTCAGTCCTATTCTGGGGCAAGATGAGTTTGAATTGCAAAAACCCGGATAGCTCCATTGAACTCAACTCTCTCTCCCAAAATGCCCGACATAATTCTTTTTTCTACTTTTACTAATTTAGAGTTAAAATGGGATAAATTGTGTCCTCCCTGAATGTTTGGAGAGGCTCAACTTTGACAGTGGTGAGAAAAAGTCTTCAGTGTTTGTTTCCCACACAAGGTTATAGAAGAAAACTTCTTCACCTTTTCTCCAGATGTCATCATTTATACATTAAAGAAATAATACATGAATGAGAGGAGGGGGAGATTGTCGCCTAAAGGGGCCTTTTACCACTTCAGTTCAAAGTTGGTTCGATACAAGCCTCCATCACCTTGTTTCATTCTTTGTAATGTCTCTCCTGGCACTAATGATTTTTAATTTTTATTATCCACCAAATTGAGGAATCAAGCAAGGAGCAGCTACACATCTTTGCCTTTCTTCTCTTTGCTTCATTTTCTTTTAGTTGTTGTAAACTTGTGCATCTCTGCCAGAAAACTGTGTGTATGTATGTTTAAAAGTGTTTCTTCTCTCTCAGCTGGATCCTTCACTGGAGGCCAAAGTGAACATCGAGAAGCAGTCAGTCATACTGGAGGAGGAGTATGAGGTAAGGAGAGACAGCTTGAGACCTTGAGGGTGGAGGAGAGCAGATGAAAGAAACTAGCCAGTCTGGTCTGTCTTCATGGAAGTGTAGCTGGTAAACAATATGTTCTTTTGTAGAATGTCATCACATTGCAAGATGATTTATTAAAATGTTGGTTCTGTGATTTTAAAAAAAATGGCTTTTTGCCATATCCCAGGGTTTTTATCTGGGATTTTGTCACAATAATGGGTACTTGTATGTTTCATGTGAACATATGTCGGCCTGTTATCAGCACAGCAGAATCAGAAACAGTAAAGACTATGTGACTGTGTATATTGGTCTGTTAGTGCCATTATTCCTGAGCATTGAAGAGACATATCTCTAGGTAGACACTGCGACATTAGCACTGAACACTTTGTGCCCTAATAAAGGACAGTTCTGTAGTCTGCAACCCTGCTTTAATCATTTGAAAATAATATTTACCCCAGATCTTTACCCAGGTAAAGCTCAAGACACAATACCCACACAAGCCCACTTTTCTACAGTTTAAAACAATATGAAATTGTATGATGATGCATATGTTTTTTACTTTCCTTACCTGCCTGTACCAAGATTTTTGGACAACTAGAAAAATAAATTTTTACATTTTGCATGTTGATCACACCATATTAAAGGCATGTTTTCAGACAGTCGCTCCTGAAAGGTCAGTGGAGGCTGAGTCTGATTGTCCATTTCGGGAAATTTACAGAAACTGCATCCAGAAGCTTTAATCTCACCCTCCACTTTCCTCCCTCTCTCTCTTTCTCTCTCTCTCTCTCTCTCTGCCTCTGCAGAAGTTGAGAGAGATTAATTTGGATGAGTGGAAGAACATCCGTGGTCCTCGTCCCTGGGAGGACTCCAGAGAGTATCAGGAGCAGCAGCGATCCACGCAGAACAAAAAAGACTGAGACTCAGGGATGCCATGCTGAGCGGACTGCACACACACTGCAGCCGGACGAACCAGACAAGAATGGATGGAGTCTGTGGCGAAGACACCACAGAGACCAAATTATCCCAGATACTGCAACTACAGGGCTTGGGCTCAACTTGTTTGGCCTTGGCTTGTGATGGACTTAAAACTTTGGAAATGTGCATTGTTGTGGTCTCCTCTAGTTGTTCAGGGCCACTGGTGGTTACAATTATGCCACGTGAGCTCAAAACCTTGAAATAAGTTCAAGGTTGCCCATAAGTTTAAAGAAATATGCACTGCTTTACACAAAAGTATAACGCTGTCAGCTGTTGGCTGGTTCCTCTTTGGTCTAGGAGATTGTAATAAAATCATCCAGTAGGTGGCACATCTGTGTCCTGGTGCACCATACCTTCCACACAAGAACCAAGGAGGGAAATAAATAAATATATTATATATTAGTGTATGATTTCCATGTCTCAATAAAATATTGCTATTGATCCAAATTGTTGCTCTTAGTTTCATTTTGTTTTTGACCAAAGCTCATAGATGCATTGAGTCTTTGTTTACAACTGTATCACATTGATTTACCAGTTGAAAGTATAAAGGAATAAATAACACAACAGTCCAGCCTTTCCTCAGGCTTTATAGGTCTCGACAGTAATCTGTTTCTCTGACAGTTATTACTTTGCAATGGGGTGGATTTATTACATTTATAATGGAAATACTATTACCTTTTTTGCTTTTTTTTGTCTTACAAAACAGGAACATGCTGCAATGTCTTCACCTCAGTATGTACAAGTAATGTATGTTCTGCCTCGCCTCGTTCAGCTTGCAAAACAGGGGAGTAATGAATATTCTTCAGGTGTGGAGGTGTCAATGACAGTGTCTCGGGATACATTTTCTATAATCATGTTTTTTATGTTCATGATGTTCGAGTCACTTTTATACCCAGACTTTCTCAGATATTTATGGGAAACAAACAGCTTCTCATACGTGAGGATTAGTTTTTCTTTCATGTACAGGTTGTACAGAGATTGATCTTGTTTTGAGTGGGGCTTTATCATTGGTTGTTTCCATATCAAGCAGAGCTGCCATGAAGCACCAATTGCCCCTAATCCACCAAACAGATCTGAATGACAAAACAGAGCAATCAAGTAATTTGTCACAGGATTAGCAGATCACATCAAGGCTTTCCTGTCAGGCTGTGTGCTGATAAAAATGTCTGGTGTTTCTGAAGAGCCCTCTCTGAATTTAGAGTATCTACATGTTGATGCGTCTTTAATCTTAGAGGTTGAATCACCTATTCTGGATGCTCCACAGACTGCCCCTGGGCTGTTTGTTCATTAGATACACACTGTCTGAAAATCAGACTTACAGTGTTGACACTGCTGTTTATAACTGCAGGAAAGAAGAAATATTGAGTTTTGTGACGGTCAATAGGCCAAAGTTGAACAATACTTTAGAGAAAGTGATGATTAATTTTTTATGTCTAATTTATTCTTCATTTTGTAGTTTACATTTTTATATATATATATATATTTTTTTAAATTACATTCTATCTATATCATAAGTCTTAAGTCTGTACATATTTCTAGTTCTATTTCTATTGTTGGAGCACCTGTAACAGACCACATTACCCCTGGGGATGAAAAAAGGATTCTGATTCTGATTTTAATTTAGAAAAAGAAGCAATGCCACAATTTAAAATAATCTACAAGAATTAAAGGGGATGCATAATGTTAGTAATTAAAACAACTGTTTTGTAGTAAAGATAGAAATGGCACCCTGAGCAAAGAACCCCCCCCCCCTTTTAAATTTTGGTTTCTTCCATGAGGTGAGTCCCTGCAGATCTCAGGTTCAGAGAGTTTCTTGAGAAACCTAAAAAGGTTTTCATGAAAGAAAGAGATAAAACCAGAGCACAAGTGGACCATCAAAACATCCCCTAAAGTTTTAAAAAGTTTTTATCTTCTCCGTTTCATGAGGCCTTTCCCAACGGATACGTCCAAGGTTAAAATGTCTTTCCCGGTCCGACCCTCAAGCCAATTCTGGTCTGGCTTTTCAAGATGGAGAACCTACCAGCTGCTAAAAGGCCCCAGCTTGACTGAAATGGATTTTCTTCTCCAAGTCTAAGTAACTTTATGCTACATAAACGATACACTGTCTGTTTTCGTCTGTGACCAGCTACAGTTGGGATGGTAATGTTACCTAACTTCCTGTTATTATAATTGTTTAGCAACTCGCTAACTGGCTAACTGCTAACATTGCACAGGAAGTTGGGCTAATGGCTGAGGTCAGGTCGGTTGTTGGCTGTGTTCACAGGATAACTTTCTCTGGTTGGGCTTCTTGTTTTGTGTTAGGTGCCCAGTTTTACTGGGTTTAGTAACACCTTGCTAACTGAGAACAAGAAGGAAGTGGTGTGTATAAATATTATCAGTTTGCAAGTAAAAGCAGATTGAGTTAGAGCTCGTTTTTAACTACACTGGAGGACTGCAACTAATTGTTTTCATCATGGAACGAGCTCCTCATTATTTTTTCAATTAAAATAAATAAAATTGTGAGAAATGCTCAGCACAATTACCCAGATGTGAAATGTGAAATGTTGTTTTGGCAAACTAATGGTGGAAATCTAGAAGAATTAGAAGAATAAGCACTAGCTCTGCACATTTTAGAGGTTGGAGCCATGAAATCCTCTCTGCTGAAGTGTCCTTGAGCACAACACAACATCTGACAGTGCCAAGGTTGCTGTGTTGCAGCTGATTGTTGACCTATGACCTCTGACCCAGTCTGTGCAGCAGGATGGGGCAGGTCAAAAAAACATTTTGGTGCAGGAATCAATTACATTTCACGCAGTTCCTTAATATGATTTAATGCATAAAAAGCTTTGTTGATGAAGCAAATGCTTGTACATGCAGTCACTTATGTGGTCCCAGCCTCTGCACAAGTACAAACTTACATGCTGTTTTCACCACAGTGATTTAGTTGTTTAACTTCCCCCAGTTTAAAGGACTGACTCAATGAGTGGGTTTTAGCCACAGACAACAATAGTTAGGTCTCTGAAACAGTGACAGGTTTTATTAACATGCACTGAGACGTGTTTGAAGAAGTGGATGAATCTTAACCTTCAGCCAGCTGTTAAATTGTTACTCACAGAAAAGCATTAATTTAATCTGAATTATTTTTCATTCAGTGCCTCATCTTCACTGAATTTATACCAATTTCATACCACATGCTATGGTCTGTATGTTATTTTTTAAATTTTTTTTGAATATATATATATATATTTAGAAGAGCATTATTTGTAAAAAGGAAATAATATCTCTAACATCCCTGAACCAACAATACCTCGAAACTAGAGACTGAGACCATAAGCTCATAGGACAAGTGGGGAAATTTTCCCATAGGATTCAGTACAATCACTTTTTTTGCAACCAGTGGAGTCGCCCTCTGATTATAGTGAGAATGCAAGTTTGCAAATCCAGTGATCTGCACATTCATGGGTAAAATGCAAACAGAAAATTAGCAAATTTTGCGAAGCACAGTTCCTGTTGTTGGTGTTTGTTTCTTGATGCGTGTCAGCTTTTTTGCATGAAAATCTCCAAATTTCTATATTCTGCAGACAAAATGAACCACACCCTAAACTAAATATTACCATTTTCAGTTCTATGTTAAATGTACATCACATGGTATTTATTTATTTAGCTGTGTGTGTATGTGTGTGTGTGTGTTTAAGGAACCATCTGTAACCTCCCTAATTGTGCAAAGCCGTTCTGCTTCACAGCTTTTCCATATGACTTCAAATGAACCATGTGAAGGAGACTTGACAGCACAGCAGCAAGATATGTTACAGCACACTCCAGTTCTATGGGTGTAGTCGTCAAAGGCCAAAATGGGTCAATCCTTAGGGCCTTGCTATCGTAAGTGACCTGTCAGGATGGATGATGAGCTGGAGTCCTAATTTAAAAAAGGCCCATCCCTTTACGTGCAGTTCAATTTTTCATTTGAAAATGCAAGAAAACGTCATTAAATATTCATTGGACAAGGCTAAAAACGGGGAAATGAAATTCAATATTTACCAAGTCATTCTGCGAGCAGGGGAACTAATGAAGAATCATGTAGCTGGTTGAAATTCTGGGCACTATGAGAACTGGGCTTCTGAAACGCTAAGTAATTCTTAGCATTTTTCCCGGGCCCCATGCAGTTCTGGGGCTCCTGTATCATTCAGATGTGGCCCCTGATCTGCAACCCCCTGAGTAGGTTTCGACATGAATCAAATCAAACTGCTGCAGCCAGATCATCACAGCTCTGATGTGGAAACACTCAGTAAAGCTGTAAAACCAGTCGACGCTCAGTCTTTTTGGCGCTGGGTGAATGACGAACCCCCCCACCCCCACCCCCACCCCACCCCCAACACACTCACACACACACTCCAGATGATGATTAATTACCACTCACAAGAAGACATTTTTCACCAAGATGTGAGACATGATCATTCAGTTCAGTGAGGAAATACATTATACTCTCTGAGGATTTCCTGGAGAATCCTTAAACAACACTATTTATGACATATTTTAGAGTTTATCTCCTTAATGTGATGTTTCCTCCTGAAACAAACTATTGGGGTAGGGTGTTAGACAGTATGGGGTCAACCTTGACTATAAACTAATAGGCTGTTGCTTTTTGATGAGTTTTAGTTATTGTATAGTATATTTCAAGAATTTGTATACTATTTGTTATATGAACCCATCTGTGCACAGGCTATAAATTTTGTCAGTATACAAACATTAAATAAATGGTTTATAATGCACTACAGTGCAGCTGTATATAGCTATAAGGACATCGTTAAAGACTTAGTGAGTAATGGAAAATAACTGAGAGATTAATCAATAATGACGTTAATATTTAGTTGCAGCCCTGGTGTATTTTTGTGTATTTTTATCAGGCCCTTGTCCCAGATAGTAAAACAAAGTCAGTGAAGCTGCGGTCAGCGAGAGCCTCAACCTTCACTACCCCACTGACTCACTGAAATGTCACTTACAGAGAGCTACAGGATCAAACGAGGAAAAAAAGATTTATTCTTCATGGAAGGAGGGAGGAAAGTTAGCGGGGAAATGACCCCTGTGTTTATTTTATTTAGTCTCTCTCTCTCTCTCTCTTTCCCCCTCTCTCTCTCTTTTCCCTCTCTCATTTCATTTCTATAAATAGACAGACGCTTGGCAGCTGAGGGGTAGTCCACGCAGAACAAATGCACCCCCTGGCTGTTTCACTTCATTCCCCACATAATGAGCCAGACGGAACGCGCACAGATCGCTGCCGTCACTTCCACTCTCCCCAGGACCGAGGCAGGGGCCACACGTTGCCATGGCGACGTGGCTGTCGGGCAGAGGGGGCCCGAGCACGCAGAGCCGAGACCCTCAGCCGAGCTGACCTCTCCCTCCATCCCTTGCTTTTGACTCTCTTCCCGTCATTCCTCCCTTCTCTTTCATTCAGCACAATAAGGCACGGGGGAGATGAGTAGATGAGCGAGGAGTCCACTGCCCTGCACTCATCTTCACTGCGTCTCTGATGTAATGGAGTCAGCGTGGGTATTCCTCTCTCACCCATCTTCCACTGCAAATATATTCCAGACCAGTGAACCACTGAATGCTCAGCTCCAGTAGCTGCCGCTGCAGAAGTGGCACTCTCCATAGTCATAGCTATACTATGTGTGTGCAAATACTGGTCTCTATGGATATTATTTGAGCTTAAAATACATACAATGTGAAAGCTCAGCGCAGGGCCCCCTTCTATCTGCACTGCCCTCTGTATATTTATGGACTGTCAGGGTTTTATTTAAGGAGAGGATTTATTGGTGCAGGGGAGTCAAGGTTATGTAGCGTTATATGAAGAATAACCAGCTCTTTTTCTCAAAACGATTATGTACATACCCACCTATCAAGGCGATACATGCCGGACTGAAGGATGGGATGACAGTGATGTTGTGATGCTGTGGCTTCCAGCTGTTTTGGTCATTGACCCCTTAAATTGAAGATGATTGTAGCTCTTTCATGTAGTTTCACTTTGGTGAACACTGACATGTGAATCTGTGTGTCTGAGTTTCTTGGCAGTGCTGAGCTCTTCAGGGAACAGAGGACTCAGTAATTCAGGATGCTATCAGATTAACTGTGTATTTAAACTTGCTCTACAAAGATATGCAGCAAAGTTTGCAGTAGTTATGACACAACACATATAATGGTACAAATCAAGAAAGGTTAACTTTTTGTCCAGTTAGTTGCCAGAGCACAGATGGACAATACTGCTTCCAGCACTGTGTCGGGTATATCACCAGGACGCGTGAATGAATTTTGCTGTGCTGCTTTCAGGGCAGACACATGAAACACATCATGTTTGTTTATCAGACTTTACTTTAATCTTACATATTAACAAGGCTTTGTCTTAAGGGGTCAGGAACAGCAACAGGAACACCTTCTGGAGAGAGTTTGCGTTGAAACTCAGTTCCCCTGCATCCCACTGGGGTAAAGGCAGAACGGTCTTAGACATGTTTTAAAAACTGAGCAGATAAAACCAAAACCATTTGCATGGTCAGACAGATCCAGTGTTGAGTGACGTGACCCCTCAGTCACACCATATTTTCATTTAAGTCAAGTGTTGCATCCTGCATCCTGCCGTGTCCTCAAGGGACTTGGTGCTTTGCTCTGTGTCTGACCCCCACCATCACACCAGCCTCCAAACACACACACTTTCACTGGTGACAGGAAATCAGCCTGCAGCCTCAAGGTCTCTGGATCCTGATGCAAGATGACTCTTTACCTTTCTCATTTCACAACTTCACTATTCATTACTGACCATTGTAAGTGGACGTCGCCTAGGGGTGATGTCAGTGTTAACTCCCCTGATGACCTCACCCTCCCTCCCTCCCTCCCTCCCTCTTTCTCTCACCATTCAGTCCCTGAGTGTTTTTTGTTGCCACTTAACTCTACAAATTATCAGCATGTGCAGAGTGGCGAACGCAGCACGGGGAGAGGGCGAAAATACACATCACAAAGTGCAAGTGCAGCACTATTTTCTTGTGCTAAGCTGTATCATTCCCAGCTCCAGATTTTTTTCCCCTGCTTCTGCTGCATGCCAGGCGTTTTAATGAAACTGATCCAGGGCCTCAACCGCCGTCAGGCACACTGAGGGACAAACAGGAAGGACAGGATCGGTGAAGTTGCTTTACTTTCACAGAATCAATGCAGCCAGTCAGTTTCAGGGCCACAGCCATCAAGCCTCCTGCCCTTGTGAGCGCTGCTCCTCTCAGTGGGAAGCACAAGCAGCCCTGGTGTGTTGATTACAAGTATAATCCATTAATCATCACTGTAACGCATGCAGGAGCTTGATGAGAGAGGCAAGAGCAAGGCATTGAATTCCAATCATATGATGCATGAAGGCTGCAGGTACACTTAGAGCCTGCACATCAGTGTGTCCAGTGGCTTCTCTGCCTCCACCCTCTTGCCTGCAGATAAGAAAACTTCATTAAAACATCCAACCATAGTCTCCATACTAATTACAGCATTACATGCATAGGAGTTGAGGATGGCGGATAGGTGTGGTGGTGGTAGTGATGGTGGGGGCTCCTTGACCAGATTGGCCCGTTTCATCCCCCTCAGTCCATTTGAGGAAGTGATTGTTTTTGAATTTCATATTTGAATTTAACAAGCATGGAAATCTGAATAGGCTAATAAGATTCTGTGCCACAGTGCCGGACTATGTAATTAAAATCGGACCCAATTGATTTTTTTCCTGCTTTGCATATAGGCTCCTTCCCAAAAGAAAAGAGACTCTGCTTACTGCAATAAGAAGACCGAGCCAAGTCTTCCCATGTTGTTTCTGGGTGGATTAATTATAATTCATTATTGATTAATTGCTAATTAATTTTAAAGACATTTAATACTTGTATTAATTTTACACACAGTTTGGTTTGCCCTGGGACTTTTAGGATCTTTTTTTCACGATGCTTCAGGTCTGTGTGATGCTGTAATTAGAGGTGGTGGCAGTGTCAACATCCTCCTGCTTTGCTCCTGTCTCTGGGGCTTCGTCTGTCTTGTCAGCAGTGGTTATGGGTGATTGCGCTGCATCAAGGACTATGTGCCCACTGAAGCTCATTATCTACTGGCTACTAATGCATCTAACAGGGGATGGAAGATCACTGGGTTGTGCAATGCAACTGCAAGAGGGGTCACAAAGAGACAAATAGGATGGTGAGGATGTGCCTGAACTCTGGGAGCCACTGAACAGGATTTGTTTTCAGGATTAGTTTCACATTTTGGGGTAAAAATTCTAGTTTATGTAAATTTACTAATTAACTAATAATTGTATTAACTTCTTTAAATCGGTTTTAATTATTTAACAGGATTTCTGAGACTACTTTTTTATGAGTGTTGTGACTTTCTGGAGTCTTTGCCACTGTTAAAAACAAAACACCCAATGGACAAATAAGATACCACATGTCTTTCAATCTATAGATTTTTTCAACCTTTGGACAGAACCAGGCCAGCTCTTCCCCGCTGTTTTCAGTTTTTATGCTAAGCTAAGCGGCTGATGACTGTAGCTATATATTCAATGGTCAGACATAGGTGGATATCACTGGGAGACTGAGAGACCATATGGCCCCTGGATCAGATACTCTGTATGAAGCAACAATTAGTATTTCTTGTTTGAAAGCCAGAAAGCTCAGTTCAACAATCCTAAAGAGATGCAGATAAACCACTGGGGCAAAGAAAAGTCACAGAGAAACACAAACTTTCAGACAGGTTCTATAGACAGTGTGGGCTTTTTACCCATCTGTACTCAGGGGCCCATTTTCTCCATGATCCATCTATTTTTAGCCCAACTTTGACATCTGTGTTGCAGTTTCAACCTTTGCACCTGCATCTTATTGCATCATATATCTAACTCTGTCCATCCATTATCTATACTGCTTATCCTAAACATACATGTCTATGGAGGCCCAGGGTTTGAACCTAGGACCTTCATGTAGGGAGGCAACAGTGCTAACCACTGAACCACCCTATCTAATACAGACATAGCTTCTTCTGAATGTCTTGATAAGCAGAACTATAAATATTAATCCTGTCAAAAAAGATGTGACACTTTTTAAACACTGCTCTCATTTCTATATGGATATAAATGCGATGTATCATCTCATATTTTCTACTTTAAGTTGTTGCATAGTTTCTCAAAATAATGCCTGTTTTTATGCACAAATGTGGGTTTTAATAATAGTGTCACAGTTGCTGCAAACTTTCCTGCTACTTTCTGTAGTTTGACATGTGAAGAGCTGTTTCAGTATCTGCCTAAAGGTGCAGACAGAGTTCGGAGGTAAAATAGCAAGCGATGCCTTATTTAAGCCACAGTCTGCTACGACCCCCTCCCTCTGTGCACAGTTGCACAGTTGCACAGTTGTCGTGGGCCTGGATCATATTCATGCTTTGTGTTGCAGGTTTCTTCTCTCAGCTGATGGTGACGTAGTTGCGCGCCTGTCTGTGACTTTTACAAATGGGGGGCGGGGGGCTGCAGCGCGCGACCATTTCACACCTCCACCGCGCGAGGAGAGGCCTAGTATCATCACATCAGTGATATTTATCCGAGGATGGCAATTCACAGGTGAAGCTCGTATCCAGGCAAATCGCTGAAAGCTCCGGAGGCTGAGGCAGCGCGGAGGAGACGGGTCGAGGCTGCTCCGACGGTGCGCAAAGTCCGGCTGACAGCTGTGGTAACTTAAAGAGCGGTGCGCACAGCTGAGCGCGTTTCTACCGTCCGACAGTGTCTGATAGTCTCTTCGTATCGGCGTATATCGGCCGTGTCTGTAGGGAAGAGCCGGCACATAGGAGCCCGACAGCAGCGCCTATACCTTCAAGAGCGACATCATAGGTTTCCTGCGCTATCGCAGCGGAGAGAGGAGGAAGAGAGCGCTGATTCACGGCTTGCAGGAGGAGGGAGAAGACTCAGAAGATCCATTCCTACCAAGGGTGCAACCTTAAGATACCGACCCCCCGACACCTCTCTCTCTCACACACACACACACGCACGCACCCCTCATCCTCCTCCTCCTCCTCCTCCTCCTCCTCCTCCTCGTCATTGACAGCTTTGCGACCCGGTCAGTCCGTCAGACAGGGAGGATCTGGGGAGGAGGGCGCCAAGGAAGCAGAGGACGAGAAGCGATCACCTCTGGCCGGTTTGATCCAATCGCCAATACCGAGCAGGCTGGTGTGTCTGTGTGTGTGTGTGTGTGTGTGTGTGTGTGTGTGTGTGTGTGTGTGTGTGTGTGAGGGGGGGGGTGGGGTGGGGGGGACCTGCCTCTCCATACATGAGGACGACAAAGCGGCTTCACCGGGGGAATTTGGTCCGAGGAGCACGTTTGACTCCAGAGATCCAAACAACGAGCTGATTTTGAGACTGTTGGCAGCTGAACGGCTAAACAATAATAAAGGGGGCGGACAGGAGCTAATTCCCAGTCACTCGCCTACATAAACTCCCCGGAATACAAATCCAGGTAGGTTACAATGGACAACGCATGATGCAAACTCACTGGCATTAAACCTTCTGTGTGTTAATGAGTGATGCAGCACAGATAGACTTCCTGATTAAAATGTGTGACAGATCACATCAGACTCATTAGATTTGCTTCAAGACCCGTGTAGATGCGAATACAGTGGATGTGGAAGTGATGAGAGCTGGATGTGGTCCGTCACTCCGGGGCGCCGCGCTCTGCCCGGGCTTTACCCCGTCGATCTGCTCCCACTGCCCCTCATCATCGCGCAGATATGATTCATTCCAACGGGCTGAAATGGATTCGTGATACCGTCTAATGGGTGTGCCATTAAAATAATTGGCGTCTGTCAACGCAAGTAACGGATACCGGTTGTTACGGCACCGCGGAGCCAGTCCGGCTGCTGATTGGCTGAGCACCTGGATTTCCAGTTTTTATATGCGAGCCTTAGTGCGTTTGCGTCTATTGTGGTTTCCCCTGCGTGGCTCGCCACTTGTTTATTTTTGGTAGGCAAGTGTTTCTTGATGTCACTTCGTGTTGGCCTGTTAATTTCAGCTAAGACACATTGAACATGCAGACACATGCAGGCCTATACGCGCCCTATAAGTTGGAGCGCGGGCCTATGGGTGCTCCAGCAGGGATTCCCCCCTCAGGCAGCACCCACGTCGGTGTAGTGAGCGAAACGGCCCCTCGATGATTAATCTGGAACAGCTGAGGCTCCGTGCGTCTGCTGAGTCCATGTTTACGCGCATCTCAAATAGCCTCCTTAAACAAGACCCCTCTTCCCGAAATAGGGAAAGGGAAGGAGATCTGTGAGCAGCCGCGCTCTCCTCTCAGTAACTGTCTCAGTCATAACGCTGCCTGCACCAGCCAGGACTTACAGAAGGGTGTGCACGGCGGTGGTCACTTACAGAGGCACTAAATCACTAATTTGTGCCCCTAGTATAAATATCCAAGGTCTTAATCTTGGAGGTGTCAGTCAATATGGAGTTGGACTGACTGTGTCTGTATGGCTCTCGATTAATGTAAAGATTAGTGGATTGTTTGGTCCATAAAATAATGGACAAACAAGCTTAAAGCTAAAACTGACACATTTAAAAAACCTGTTTCATTCAACCATCTAAAAGCAAAACAAATTATTTTGTTTTATATCAGAAGATAATCTTATTATCTTATTTCATTAAAAGAAAGATAAATGATCACGTATCAGATGCCTGTTGTCTGTAGATTGACTAATTGATTAATCTGCTAATTATTCAGACTCAGAGACAGATAAATGTGTGCTCTTGTGTTGGCCAGCTGTTTTTCTAGTGGTTCCTCCCGATCACAAGTCTGTACAGCTTGAAACACACTGATTTTGCTAAAGGTGATATTTACAATAAATTCCCCCTCACGGGATAAAAAGTGCCTTAAGAGCTTGTAACCCTGAAGGGATTAAATCAGTTGGGACAATATTAATGTCCTGTAATGGGGCTCTGCAAGCTGCTTCAGCCTTCTCCCACCTTAACAGGAACAGAGTTCAGGAAAAACATGAAATATATTTATTTCAGCTTAAAATTTGTTCCAAAATATTTGTTTTTTTAATAATATATAAGAATATTTGCACAGAGCCTCCTTTTTAAATCAGTAAAAAAAAAAATCAGTAAACCTGTTTATTAATGGATTTTTATTGTTCTGTGTACTTGCTGACAGATATTAATAAACAGTATTATCAATATAGATATTAGTATTGGGATATTGTCATGATATTGTCTTAGATGGGTAAAATGAATGAGTGGCCACTTCTGATCACCCCTGGTTTGTCAGAAAATACTGTACAGCAGTCATCATACATGTTATTAGATTGTAAAAGTTGTGGTATTAAGTCAAATATTCGTGAAATTTGATTGAGTAAATATCATTGAGTTTTACTTACTTTTTCTCCTGAAGAATAAAGTGGTTAGAAGTTGTGTAAATTGAGTTTAAGTGCGTTCACCCTCAACTATTTGTGGTTGAAGAGGTCACTGTCAGATCTAATTGGAATATGTCAAAGCTGAACTTCACCCTGAATTTAGATATGTCAGTTGCAATATGGCTCCTCAGTTCCTCCACAGCTTTCGTGAACAATTTAGTCTTTTCAGTTGATTTTAATACTTTTTGGTAGCTGCCTCTGAACTGTCTTGATTAGTCCATCCCTACGTTTGTGATGCAAAATGCAATCCTTAAAACAGTAATTAGTATGCAAATTGTTTTGTGTAGCTCCTAATTTCGGGGTCACGGTTCTAATGGTGGTACACATACAGAAATGAGGTCGTTCACTCTCCATCGCCAAACAGCACTCAGCGCAATCTGTGTTGAGATAGAAAGTCAATATTAAGATAGAAAATCAATACGAAATCCTTGTGAGGTCATACACCTGAACAGCCTGTCTGAGTGCTTTAATGTAATCATTTTAATGAGCTTTACATTATGACCTAAGATTATGATGTCTCTCTTAAATGATCGATCAATCAGCCATTTAATCAATAAAACAATCCCTATTAGGTATATACCAGCATTTATGTAATATTGTTAAAAGATTATTTTAGTTCAGTTTACTCATCTGGTCTTTTGTGGCTGTCGAACTTTTGGAAGTCAAACTATGATGCTGATGATGTCATCAGCGTTGTATATGATGATGTATTCAGGGACATGTATATCTATATGTGTATATATGATGTCAGGGTTATCTCAGATGGACGAAGAGCCTGTGTTACGAGCTGTGAGTGTGGAGTTTGGAAGACGGGCGTTTACCAGTTCAATGAAAGCTGCTGTGGAATTGCATTATGGGAATTGTAGGTTCCAGCAGTTTTGGAGCATCACTAAAGCTTGATTTATACCTCCGCGTTAAGGGACCAGGCCATACCCATGGTGTCTGTGCGTGGAGCTTCCAAGGTTACGCAGTAGCTGATGTAATCAAAACTTTAACAACACATCGGGACTATGGGGTCAATGGAGATTGGCGTGGGAACTGCAGGAACTGTGACTGTCTGCTTGTGCTATCCACTACATGTTTCTGACAGCAGCAAAGTTTAGAGGTTAGAGGGAAAATAAGTTAAAGACAGATTCTCTGTTCAGTTTCTGAACAACGTGACTACTTCAAACCTTCTGCTCACTATAATCACTGCTCTGCAGGAATGAATGAACATGAACACAACTATTGGCTCTTATTCAGTAATTAGACACATCACAGTAATGTCACAAGTTACCTGGATGTAACAGCACTTGTATTGACTATAAATCCAGCTTTAGGCCCCATTTACACTTCCCATTAACACGTGTTAACATGTGTTAACATGTGAGCTGTATCAGACATCAGACTGTGTTCAGAGTGGGATCGGTTCACATCTCAAGCTGATCTGGCTCATCATTGTCAATCCACCTCCTCCCGTCTCAAGTTTCCTGGCATAAACTACAAGTGGCAGAAGTAGCTGTAAAGTCTTTCCTCATAAAACATGACTTACAAATGAAGGATGCCCTTCCATGCCATCACTTTCCTTAATCTGGGACGTGCTATGTTTGTCGACAACTTCACCAACCCAGTCTAACTAATTTGCATTTGCAGATCTGATCAGTGCTGCCAGAATCAAGACAATGGGAAGGATCAGGCATAAATCCAAAGCTGCCATTATCCAGATACAGTGATACCAGGTGTAAATAAAGCCTTTAAGATATATATATATATATATAAATAAGACATATTCTCTTCTGATGCTGCTTTGATGTTGACCAGTTTTGTCTCCTAGAAATTAAAGCCACGAAACGCAAGTTGGAGAAGTTTAGTTTGTTAGCTATTGGCTGAATCAGGAGTTTGGTAACCGATATCTTCCAGTGGCCTGAAGTCTTACCCCAGAAGCATACTCACATACTGATTGACAGCCGCTAGCCCCCAACTCTGGTTGGAGGCCCGAGACTCACTCATAAAATTAAAACAGGAATATCTCCGCACAGCTGCAAGGCTGTTCAATGAGTCTGGGTCACATAAGCCTTTAACAGCACTACTCCATATTCAAGATATGTTTTGGAACTAGTGACCTTTCTGGCAACAATAGTGCAGGGCACAGTGACCTGATTTGCCGGTATCCAGTAGAAATGGAACAATATGCTTCGTTATCCTCCCCAAATATGAAGCCGTAGACTAGATAAAGCCAATAAATTATGAAATGAATTAGTGTTTTTAATTAACTTACTGTGATAATACTGTGTTGATGCGACCTGGGTGCTTTTACCGTAAATAAACAAAACTTGTATGTTATTAATTATTAATACTAACAGGCATTAAAGGTTGTTTAACTTAACCAAACTGCAGCAGTGAGTCTCTCCAAAGTCCACAGGCAGCAGGAATCAGGAGTAATATCCACAGGATAACAGGCTAACAGGCACTGACTCTGCTGTCTGACTCTGGTTCATGAATGAATCACGCAGTCCTGAATCCCCCCCAAGTGGTCTCGTTGGCATTCTTTGCCATTCGAGTCGCAGGAATCTGTATAAGAACTGCATCAGAAGATCAGTTGAGCCAATCCCAGCTGACATTGGGCAGGTTACACCCTGGACTGTGGTCTATCACAGTGGCCAATAATGGGCAATTTAGAATCTCCAATCATGTCTTTGGACTGTGGGAGGAAACCGGAGTACCTGGCAGGAATCGCACAGGCACAGGGAGAACATGCAAAGTCCACACAGGAGGCTCAGAGTTTGAACCCAGAACCTTCTTCCCATGCTGTGCTGTTTCAGATCGTGGTGTCAGTTAATTGTCAGTTGAGCAAACAAGTGGTCAGCTCACATTAGGAATAAAGACACGATCAGGGAAGTATTAGGTTTTACTAGAAGTATATAAACATAATTTTACAGAGACAGACTTGTCATGGAAGTTATGTTATGGAAACACTGAATTGCTGCATTGTCCCCTTTTAATACTGTCTTTTCAGGCCATGTCAGAGGATTAGTAAACTAATGGTCAAGTAGTAGAAGTAGCACTAGTAGTATCAGTAGTTAGGGAAACAGCAGTATAATGCTTTTAGTGGTAAAATTAACAACCGTAGCAGAGGAAGTACTTGTGGTAAATATATTAATATCGGCGCAGCAATAAGGGAAAGTGAGAAGATGAGAAATATGTTTTTACATGCAATATATTGATCACATATCTTCATAATTAAATTAAAACAAACAATTGCGTCTTGTTTTTAGGGAGACCTGGAAAGGAGCACAACTATGGTTTACAGTTCCTAAATAGTCTCTCTGAGCATGATTTTATTCAGCTTGTGAAATGTATAAACCTAATGGGACCAGGCAGGTGGTATTACCAGACAATTGAGTCCCTCTGTCCAGTGTTACTACTGTATGGCTTTATATCTTCAAAATGCCCTGTGTCACTCCGGTAGTTTGCTCTTGGATTCATGGGTATTTGGTTTGTTTGCCATTTTGTTTTACCTCTGTTTATCCAGGGTAAGCTGACTGAGCACATCTTCCTCTTTTTCATCACTGTCCTCCGTCTATACTCTGATAACACACATTCACGCATGAAGACACAAGAGTCTCCCTCTGTTTGCTTTAAAGCTGCAGGAAATCACAGTGGAGTGTTGAAAGGATGGTGAAATGCAGCTCATTTAAAGAGACTTTAATCAATATTTTTATATTAGCAATCGATCTTAAAGCCATTTGTATGTGAAAAGGGTAGTGATGAACCTACAGACTCCAAAGTTCCCCTCTGTTTGACAGAGCTCTGTAACGTCTTTTAGACCATTGTTTTGGTGTTCAACCCAACTGATTTGGTTACTCCCACCGCTCTCATAGTGTCAGTGTTTCCTGTAGCAAGCAGCTATTTTAAGTTTAAAGCTGTTTAAGGTCTAAAAACTGACTGTACGCTACATTGCCAGCACCACACAGTAGACGAAGTTAGCTAGCCAGCTGGTAAATATGATGTAGCGTTGCTAAAGAGTTGCTAGAGTTGGTTTTACATTAATCAGGTCAGTGGAAACACTGAAGAATAACGTGGCAATGCTGCATGTGTATAAAAGCTATTGATGTCAAACAAAATTAAAGGTTTAATACAGTAATCCCAAATCATGTTGCTTTTCATTTGGCTAAAAATAGAAAGGTTGAGCAAGGTTACAGAGCTACGCTGACATCATTTTATTAGGTCTAAAATATATGATTGATTGCTGTTGATCTGACACTCCAGATTCAGGTTACCCCACTACTATATCACCTAACAATTAAATGGCCAGTCATTTAATCATCCTTGTCCCCTGGTTGTAACATACTGATAGGCTCTCCCTAGCCTTTAAATCCTGGATGCTGCGTCTATTTCTGCCTCATTGCAGTTTCTGCTCATGGCCACCCTGGCTAGCCACCATGCAATAAAAAAGACAGGGAGAAGCTAGCTGGTCAGCAGCACTGCTGCTCTGACTCTAAAACAAGGAAAGCCGTTCCCTCAGCCTCCCTGGGCCTACAATGTTTTATTTATTTGTCTTTTATATTTGTATTTTAAGTCTCTGTATATCAGTGCTGTCGGTTTTTCATCTCTGTGAACTTTACAGTAGATGTTAAAAGCATTTTATAACTGTAATTTGAAAGATGTAAATAAGCTTTTCTTTTTACTTTAATAGGTGGTTTGCTGTATCACTCTTATTTTAAAGTGTTTTTCTTATTAAGTACAACTTTGTCACTCGGTTATTTCCCTGTTGTTTTTGTTTGTTCTCGTCGCTGTCAGTTCTCACAGGGATTGCATAGCTGGCTCCTGTCCATATATATGGCTCTGCTGATTCAGTTAAATTTAAGTTCCCTGTCTCTGCCTCCGCTCCCGTTTGCTGTCATCCCCTTTTTTATCCTCCAGATCAGTGTGATGCTCTGCAATCAACATCTTTTCTTAACATCGGAGGAATTTCATTTCAAGCTGAGATGTCCTCTCTTTTAATGTTTGACCACCTCTAAAAAAAAAAAAAAGGTGCATCTGGGAGTCTCTGAATGTTGTGGAGGTTACGATCCCTTAAACAGGCATCATAATAACACTGCCAGTGATGCAATTATTTGTTCCTGTGGACCATTAAATTAGAAATAATTTATTCTGCAATAGATTAATTGGTTTTGTTAATGTCTGAATTTGCACACAAGATCGTTGTTTTTTTTTTTTTTTGCAGACATTAGGTATGTGTTGACATTGCTCAGGTTCGAGGGACAATATTTGAATTCTGAATATATGTGAGTGTTTTAAATATGCCACTTTGACAAACCACACCGCCATTGAAAATTTAGTCAGCCATCCAAACTAACCAATGGTCAGTCTGGATGATATCATTTCCAAAAATATCACCTGGGACGTCATTAGTTATTTTAAGTTTTCACATCCAGCGTACCAAGAAATAGTTAAATCAAATAAGAAATCTGCATTACACAGCATAACATCTGCCATTTAATGGATCCTTTTATCCAAAGTGCCTTTAAGTGCCATGCGTAGATACTGTATACATTTTAGTGCAGGCGGCCCCAGAGGTAATCAACCTTTTAAACAGAAATCAGAACACAAGAATGTACTTTTAGGTACAAAATGTCTCAAACTAAACAAAGCTCAACAAAAGCAAAGGGAAACAAAAGCAAAGGGAAACAACTGTCACAGTAATCCTCCGGTGAATTCAGGAGGGAATGATTAATTCACGGTGTCTCTATCTCTCTGAAGAGAAAATTTTAATGCAGACTAAACTGCCTGTGCGCCTCATGGGCCCAAAGGTGTGGTGAAGGTTTCAGGCCCCACCCAACCCTTAATTCTGGACTGCCAAATAATCACAGATACCAGAAAAAGACAGCCTCAATAATAAATCCCCTGTGTTTCATCTTTTAAGTTGCGGTTCCTCATTCTCACGTTGCTTCTGGCCTCAGCTGTTAGCATCAAAAGAAGTGTGAAGTCCTAGCTCTTGAGAGCTGATGAGGTGCGTAAGATGCTTAGCCTGAGCTTTTATGAATTCGGACAATGCATTGTTGTTGTTATGCTGCTCTCCCTTACGGAAGTGGTAAGTTTGCATTTAGAGCTCAGTATATAATGAATTTGGACGGGACATCTGTACTCTTTGTTTTAGTTTGCCTCTTGACGGTCTCTTGACTCCCCTCTGCTGTTTTTTTTTTTTATTTCTTTTTGCCAATGCGACATTTTGGACAGTGCTTAGTTTGGCAACGTTGCACGCCTGCTGAGCGAGCTGTTTGGTTCAGAGCTGTGTATTACCCCTGAGATTTCAGACAATCACGCTCAAATCCACATTATTGGGCGCACGTATCCACATCTTAACTGAAAATAAACTTTATGATTGGAAATGAGCCCACGGGCTATGATTTTATTAAACTAATGTTATCTACATTGTTCACATAGTGGTTTACAGACCTGAAAATCTCATGAATTTCTGAGCACGGGGAAGTGTTTTCCAGCCCGCCTCTCTTAGATAACATAAAGGTCTCATGACTATGCTGTTTGTAAAGTAAGAGGCAGAAACTGTTACAGATGGATAGTGGATCATTTAAATTTGTGCACTCATATAAAACTGAGAAAGTCCTCCTTCAGACAGTTTGTGTTTTCCTCTCCGGAAACACACAGTCTTACAGACTCGTTCAACTACTACCCCTTAAACTTGGGATTTTAAACAATGTGGAAATACCCTGAGGTTGGATAACCACTCCATTATATGATTGCCTTCACTATATAATTATTCTACTACTAAAATGAATGCATTGTACTATATTAAGTACAGTAAATATTTATATTTTTATCAAGCAATTAGCTATCTATCAATAAGAGGACCCAAAGCAATGTAGCGCAATTGTTTTATCACTGTTGTTCCCATCTGGACATTTTTTTTTAACAGAAAAGATAACGATATAACACCCATACAATCTCTTTTGTTTCTGTCTGGTGTCTTAGGTGGTGGGTGGAGAAAAAGCACAGCCCAGTGCTGGATCCCAGAGGGACCGTCAGTGTGGTAAGGACCCTTGAGACGAAGGAGGGTGCATGGAGGGTTCAAGGCCTGTAAAACCAGGGTCGTCAGCCTGCCTCTGGTTGGGGCTGGTCTCTGTGGCTGTAGCCTTCCTTTGCACAGAGGCTCGGACCACTCCGAGCCCTCTGCTCAGTCCCAGCAATGCCACCTGTGAGGGGAACTCCAAGTGTCACGCAGGGATCATCCTGCCCATATGGTATCCAGAGGATCCCTCAATGGGAGACAAGATTGCACGGGTCATTGTGTACTTCGTGGCCCTGATCTACATGTTTCTCGGAGTGTCCATCATTGCTGACCGCTTCATGGCAGCCATTGAGGTTATCACCTCTCAGGAGAAGGAAATTGTCATCAAAAGGCCCAATGGGGAAACAACCACCACTACAATCCGGGTGTGGAATGAAACGGTCTCCAACCTCACCCTCATGGCCTTAGGCTCATCCGCCCCTGAGATTATGCTTTCTGTAATTGAGGTTTGTGGACATGAGTTCAAATCCGGTGAGCTCGGGCCCTCCACAATCGTTGGCAGTGCAGCCTTCAATATGTTTGTCATCATTGGCCTCTGTGTGTCTGTTATTCCCCAAGGAGAGGTACGCAAGGTCAAGCACCTCAGAGTGTTTTTTGTCACTGCAGGCTGGAGCATTTTTGCTTACATCTGGCTCTACATGATCCTGGCTGTGTTTTCTCCCAATGTAGTCCAAGTCTGGGAGGGTCTACTCACCCTGGCTTTCTTCCCCATATGTGTACTGCTTGCCTGGGTGGCGGACAGACGACTGCTCTTCTACAGGTTTATGCATAAGAAGTATCGCACTGACAAACACAGGGGCGTCATCATTGAGACGGAGACTGAACGCTCCAAGGGAATTGAAATGGACGGCAAGATGGTCAACTCTCACTTCATGGATGGAGGTGCGGCCAGCAATCTGATTGGTTTGATTGAGAGCAAAGAGGTAGACGAGTCCCGGCGCGACATGATCCGCATCCTGAAAGATCTGAAGCAGAAGCATCCAGAGAAAGAGCTGGATCAGCTGGTCGAGATGGCCAACTACTATGCTCTCTCTCATCAGCAGAAGAGCCGTGCCTTCTACCGCATCCAAGCTACGCGCATGATGACAGGCGCTGGAAACATCCTGAAGAAACACGTCGCAGAGCAGGCGAAGAAGAGCACCAGTGTGCAGGAGGTGCACGTGGAGGAGCCGGAAGAGTATGTGTCTCGAATCGCTTTTGAGCCTGCGGTCTACCAGTGCCTCGAGAACTGTGGTGCCGCTATCCTGACCATCACCAGAAAGGGTGGCGACATCAACAAGACGATCTACGTGGATTATAAGACGGAGGACGGCTCAGCTAACGCGGGTGCCGACTACGAGTTCACAGAGGGTACAGTTGTATTCAAACCAGGAGAGATGATCAAAGAAATAAGCATTGGCATCATAGACGATGACATCTTTGAAGAGGACGAGCACTTTTTTGTGCGCCTCAGTAATTTGCGTGTCCTGGAGACTGAGGACGAAGTCCTGTCCCCCAACAGTCTCCCATACCCAAAAGCCATGCTGGGCTTCCCCACCGTGGCCACTGTGACCATTCTGGATGACGATCACTCGGGTATCTTCACCTTTGAGAGCAACTCTGTGCATATCAGTGAGAGCATCGGTATTATGGAAGTGAAAGTGCTGAGGACTTCTGGAGCAAGGGGGACGGTCATTGTGCCTTATCGCACCATGGAGGGGCTCGCCAAAGGAGGAGGGGAGGACTTTGAAGACACCTATGGAGAGCTTGAGTTCAAAAACGACGAGACATGGTAAGACAGCAAACTCTATTTTTCTATTTTTTTCTATTCTTCATTGATGTGTTGTCGATGATTTCTTATTGGTCGTTATCTGATCTTTAATCATCCAAGGTTATTGAAAATGAAGTGAATTTCGAAGTCATAAATAAGCAATTTTCTTTGTGCCCTTGTTTTTGCATCCCATTGATTTGTGTGTTTTGATTTAGATGTGCAGTTCGATGGCAGTAAACCTGTCAAGAAATGATATTGTCACTAGTCTCAAAGCTGTTCGTCAGTCTGCCAGACACACGTCTCGTTCAGCGTTTGCTTTTGATATAAATGTGTTGTCTCCTTTGCCTCTTGACACCATTTAAATTAGGACATTCTTTGGTAACCTGTTCATGTGTTGTCTGCGCTCATCGCTCTGTGAATTTTAAATGCTTTTTTTCTTTACATGGTGAGGGAGCGTATTCTCTCGTCTGAGCATACACTCTATATCCCCTTGTTTTCCTGTCAAGAGATTTTGCTCTCATCAGAGCGCTTTGGTAGCAATCCTGTGTGTGTCGCATGCAATGGGGATTCAACTTTGGGATTCGTCACACCACCGTGGAAACAGGAAGTCCTTAAGTAACCCTCCCCTTGCCTCTCTAATCCCTGCTGCTTTTGTTTTGTCAAACTTTGGGTTTATGCTCTTTTTTCCTTTTTCTTTCTTTTTTTTTTTTAATAGTTTGTGTTTCATATCTGCTTCAATTCAGGCAAAACAGGAGGGAGGAAGAGAAACAGGATATTAAAAAGAGAGGGAGAATTACAACAAAGGTCAAATGCCAGGTTTTGGGTTCATGCAATAATCACAGAATGGAAGTCTTTTGAGTTAGTAGGTATAACATGTGACACTGGGGGTTTGATTCCTTGTGGAGGTGTCATGCTACAAAAGCTTACAGTTTGGTACTAAGCCTCTAAGTAGTAGTAACGTCTTATGTAAATTGTGTATGTCTTGTCAGCTGTGCCATCTGTGTACAACACTGCACTGCAAAAACACATAGGCGTACAACTGAGTGGGCATATTTGGCAGTGTTGCAATAATAGCAACATACTGAACTGTGGAACAAATAGTATTGGGGCCATGTATCGTATGATATTACAGCCTTTTGTCCTATGCATGTAAGGCAGTGCACTGGGATACTGGCATATGTGCAGAAATGTGCCTCTTGAGAAATATTGATTTGTTTATTTCACAGCTTGCATCCGCTTGCATCTCACACATCAGTCTGGAGGCACTGAATCAAAGTGACATCCGTCCATGACATCCCCTTCCCCCACCAATCAGGACCCTCTCTGCATTTCAGCATTGCCGTGGCTGACTAGCAGGGTCTGTGCCCCAGGGTGTGGGTTCCTGAGGGCTGAGGCAGCCCAGGAGACCGGCGGCAGGGGGAATGAGTGTCGGGGTGATCAGCATGCTCTTGGGGCTTGCTGAGCTCTCGGGGCTTTGCTTGATTTATGTGAGAGATGCGTTTTGGGCCGGGCCTGAAGGCTGCCGGGGGAGTAGAGGGGAGAGATGTGGAGAATGACTATTATTATGAAACTGCTGTGATGTTGTTGGCATTGAGAGGGAATGCTGGTTCTATCGATCTGTTCATTGTGCTGCACATTGTGCGGCGAGTTAGATGTTCTTACATTGCAGCATTGCTACGATGTGAGCACACACAACTTGACATGCTGTGAATTGATAAAAACAAGTTGTGACCTGGGAGAACAATCTGACTGTATGGTTTTTCAGAACATTTCACTATAGACTTGTGTTCTTAATTTTTCATTTTATGAAAATGAGAAAATATTGTCTTGATAAAATGCTAGAGATCTGGGAGAAGAATTGGACTCAACGACCAACTAATTATTGCTTTT
Organism: Rachycentron canadum; assembly: GCA_038496675.1. Taxonomy (NCBI): domain Eukaryota; kingdom Metazoa; phylum Chordata; class Actinopteri; order Carangiformes; family Rachycentridae; genus Rachycentron; species Rachycentron canadum. The sequence continues at coordinate 4,689,739 of CM076661.1, read as the reverse complement.
CAACATTTCACTGAACAGTAAGTACCAGTACTAAAGATATTTATCCATTCCTCATATAAAGTCGCTAGTTAGTAGCTTGTAGCTGTTTTCTTGAACATTTAAGAGTCAGTCTAGCAGGTTCCCTCTGTTTCCAGTGCTTATGTTAAGCTACACTAACTCCTGGCCGTAGTATCATATTTAACAGACCAATCCTCCAAGGCAAAAGTGTATTCCCAAAAATGTCAAGCTATTCTCCTCCAGTTCTTTTTTTAGTTCAGAAACATACCTCTAGTATGAGCTGGGGTTGGGGAGATGTATGATTTAATCAAAACACCGCATGTAGATGTGTTGTTAGGTTGAGAGACTGGGGTGAAGGGTCGGTCCAAAGTTCATAATGTTCGACCTTTTAATCCTTTTAGACAGAAGTAAAATCAGATTGTTGATTTTAAGTCATTTGTAAACTCAACGTCTTGACATGTTCAGTGGAAGTGAGGAGAAAAGGCCGCGTGCTTTACCAAAAAAAAAGTTTAAAAGATAACTAAAAAATAAGTGGCAAAATCACCATCTGTAGAATAAATGAAAGAAACAGTCGCGATGATGTATTTGTAGTCATATACTGAAAATGTGGACATGGTATAAAATAAACAAAATATGACTTTTACCGCAATTTACACAGACTGTGTTGATTAATGCACTCACTGAAGAGCCATGGTAAATGTTATGTGATCACTAAAAACATACTGGACATTATTCAATTAAACAGCTAAAAAAATGAAAAATGAAAATTCTTCATATGCATGAACATGCTTGCATATTATTATGAAAATCTTTCCTCCCTCCTTCAGAGACTTGTGGATCTTTTGTAGAAATGGCAGACCGCTGTTACAGAACTCCCAACAAATCTCCAAAAATTTCCATAATTACACTCGGATAGTGATGAATTAGATTCTGTGTGCATCCATAAAAAAGACAAAGAGGAGCAGTGGAAGTGACAGCTTCATCCAGAAGCATACTAGAAGATTCATGAGAACATTTCCATACACAAAACAAAGGGGATGAATGTGTAGAATATTCACGAAAGGCATAATTACAATGATGTTTCTTCCGCTGCCTTGAAAGCTCTCCTCAGGGCCGTTTTAACGCTCACGACATGAAAAAAAAAAAAAAAAATACTGAATTTATTTGCTTCCATTGCTTTTACATCCATATTCCACCAATGGCGTGTATGAAAATTAACAATGAAAATGTTTATTTCCATTTTGAAAATTACAGAAGGATTCCCTCCTTGGCACATGGTTCAAACAGCCAATTCAGTGTTAATTGTGATGACTAAATAAGGGCAGAGTGCGCTCTCTGTGTAAAGGGCAAGTTTTTTGTTTTTTTTAATGTCCTTTAGGACAATTAGACCACATAATGCTTCAGCTCTCGTGGTCTTCCTTTCTCTCTCACCCTGCTTTACGAGGCACTGACTCTCAATCTCTTTTGACACACTTTAGGCCCATTGTTATCAACCCGAGTGAAAATTTATTACAGTCCTAATCTGGAGCTCTGGAATACATCACTCCAATTCTTAGCCAGACAATAGTTTTCAGCACGAAGGATGAAGTTTAATAGTTTTTCTTTTTTGGTGGTGATGTTTCTGCTCTTATGCACAAGCTTCATAAATGTACATCTCATGGCAGTCAAACGTGGAAAGTGACTCCTAAGTGCTTCCTAAGTTGCTAAACTTGACACAGGGACACACTGTGATACCTGACATTTTTTGCCCATGCGAGGCAATGAGGCGACATCTATTTACATTTACATTTATTAATTTAGCTGATGCTAAGAGAATGCTACAGTGACTGTGATCACAGCCTGTGCCCTTAGTGTAGACACAAGAGCAGGGCTGCAACTAACAATTAGTTTTGATCAGTTTATAATGTGTTGATCATTTTTCGTGACTAATAAATTCTCTGAATGAAAGTAGATGGATCCAGATTCTTTGTATCATCAGAGCAACAGTTCACAACACCAATGATACTTAATCTACAATAATTTAAGACAGAGGGAAAATAGCTAATTCTTACAGGGAAAGAAGAGGAAACAGTATTTTTGCTGCAAAATGATTAAATGATCAACTAATTACCATAATTTCATTACTAATAACTAATCACTAATCATTAGTAAGTATCTCACAAGAAATAAGCAAAAAAAAAATTAAAAGTAAACAAAAAGTTGTGACTGACAGTACCAGTGCTGCAACTATTTATTGCTCAATTGACAATCAATCCATTATTTTGAGTAAATGTTTGAATAATGTGAAAATGTGAATTTGGATTAAGGCCCAGCTTGTCCAATGTGATTATAAGACTCTGATGGACATTTTAGAGATGATGCAGATTAATCAGCAGTGAGAATAGAATAGTGCAGCCCAAAGCGCTGTTTAAAAAAAAAACAAAACAAAAAAAAAAAACCTTGTGACACCCTCCTCACATTTATCTTAAGGGCGGTCAGGAACCACTGTTATAGACTGAGAATGTTAAAGGGATAGAGGTTACGGGCTTCTGTTTCCTTTGACTGAGTGAGGATAACACAGCTGTGAGGTGGAGCTCCATCCCTGGGGAGCTGCATGTTTAACTAGGCGCTGATGGATTCATAAACAAATGAGAGGTGTGCGGCGGATGGACCAGAATCAGCTAAAGTAATTGCCACTGTGGTCATGCTGTATGAGCATGACTCTCCTGTGCTTGTAAACCTTATATTTTTATATAAATAGCATCATGCAGGAAGGGTAGGTTGGGGGGGGGGGGCTGTCTCTTATA
>CM076661.1:4639079-4686589 GCA_038496675.1 Rachycentron canadum | reverse complement strand
GGGGGGGGGGGGGGGGGTTGCAACATGCCCAAGATAAGATGCACAGATTTGCCCTTTCGCCTGCTACCTGCCCCACCTCCTCTGGTTTTTGCACCCAACCTTTTTCCTTAATATCTCAGGAATGCATAGCTGTCATCCCTCTTGGTGTCATGACTGACAGAACACATGTCCACGCTGATCTTCATCCTGCTGACCACTCCGTTTTCCCCCCCTGCCAGCACTTTTTCAGACATCCTGGAATAGACCCCTGAGGTTTACCTTACCACCCTGCAGCCAGCACCTCTCACACAACCGGGATCATCCCCAGCTCAGCTAATCATATTCAGTGTACTTTTGTTCTTTTATTCATGCTGGCCCCATAGTTTCTGTTCTCTCAATAATTGGAATGTGTCTTTGTATTTTCACAGGGCCTCGGGGTGTAATCACACTTTGTTTTCTTTAGTAATGCGGTGAAGTTTGTTTTGTAGTATTTTTGTGTTTGCTTCATCACAGTGTACATCTGGTTAAAAGGGAACCAGGTCTCGTAAACAAGTCACACTGACTCACATGTGGCTCATTTTATGGTTGGTATGAGATTTTGGGAGATAAGGGAGCAGAACAAATCAAATTTCATTTTATATATAATAGTGAAGCGGGTTCTAAAAATAGCTATTTAAACGCTGCTAATACAAAGGTTGCATACAATTATTTTTTTTTGATACCATTTCAGTGTTAAATCAGTTTAATGAGATGTCAAGATGTGTCTCCATCAGAAATCTCACTGTTAACAATATGTCTTCATCAGTTCTATCTCTGGTTTACAGACGAGAGACATGAAGACAAAGCTTAACACGATACAAATGAGTAATATCATGAACAAGACTGAGGTTGTGTCCGAAATCATTCGCTCCTCACTATCCAGGGACTGTGTGTAAAATGGAAAAACACGTGCATGTAAGTATGTGTTGCTTGTTTTGTGACTAGGTTGTGCACTGCTTTTCATGATGCATTATGGGATACTATGAGTCCACTACATTGGGTATGATAATTCTCACTAACCATTCAGACAGTGTTACAAAATGGCAAACTCACTATATAGTGAACTAATAGTGAGTAGTGAGAGATTTCAAACATGGCCACGCTAGTAGCACCAAGCACAACAGAACAGCAGAATTGGATAAATTAGAATTTGGATGTGAAGATGGTGCTGGATGAAAAGTCAGAACAACATGAAAGAATCACAACTACAATCCTCTGGGGACCATGAATACTTGTGCATAATTTGGTGGATATGTCACTGGCTAGGGACAACTCCCTGTCCCTGAAGTAGGGTTCATCCTCTGGGGACTGGAGAATGTCTGTCAGTATCAATCATGACCAACTGTTAAAAAGTTGTTGAAATGTTTTAGTCTGTACCAACTTCATTCACAGAGCCACTATGCTAACATGCTTAAATACTAAAAACAAAGCGCGAATGAATCTTTAGTGACAATTATTAGCCGTAAAATGGCATGAAATTGTTCTTTGTACTAAACACAAACACCATTGCCCCTACACACACACACACACACACACACACACACACACACACACACAGATATATATGTATAAATCAAAGACTGTGTCTCACAGGTTCTAACACATCCAGAGATTCATGACAACATTTCTTATCTTTGCAAACTTATTGTGGCTTTTGCACTTTGGCTCCTGCTTACAAATACTGTACAGAAACACACACACACACACACACACACAAATACAAATACAAACACACAGGCACTAACTCACACACAGGTTGAGTGGCAATAAATATGCTGGCCCTGCGTTTGTTCCTCCCAGTTGGGGGAATGCAATTAAGTTAAAGCTTATTTATAACACAATTCAGTGCAGGGCGTGTCGCCAGCTCCAGCCCCCCCCCTCCCCAAGTGTTTGTGTGTAAATCTGACTGTGGTTCATATATTCAGGCTTCCCAAACTTCTGACAGACTCTTGGGCCTAATAGAGTTAGGATAGAGGTAAGTGAATCAGTTTGACCCATTTGACTGTCAAGTGTTTAGTTTCAACGTTTGAACAAATAAACACTGTTTTATTATTTGGTTTCAATCTGGAAAACATGACATGGCGTCTGCTCCTACACAGTGATGGATAGTGCAAACTTTAAATAAGTTTCTTTGAAAAGTTATTTTAACTGCTCAGTTGACAAAATGGTAATAATTTTACCAACTAGTTCCTTTTGAGAATTTGACTACTGGATGTTTTCATAAAATATATGTCAGCATTTAAAGTATTCAGAATAAAATGTTATGTAATTAAGCAATAGACTTATTTATAATATTTATTTAAAATAACCCACAGTTGTAAACTCTTATCAACAAATTTTTGAGAAATGTGAAGCTTGATATAAAATCAGGGCATTATGGCCCAAATCAAAGCAATTTTGTTTTAATTAAAGGCTTATTTCACCCAAAGGACAAAAATATATATTCCTCTCACCTCCCCCATAATCGTATCTTACCATGTAGATAGTTTCCATAGCGACCGTGATTTCACTTACAGCTAATTTTAAAACTATACATATTGTAGTCTGTGGATTATCCAGACCAACAGAAATATTGATGTTGATTTAGGAACAGCCATGTTGTTCCAGACTAAAATAATGATCAACTATTTGATGGTTGATTAATTGTAGATATCAATAACATCACAACATCACTGTTGACTTAATGAGAAGTCACAAAAACACAGAATGTGTTTTTCAAATAGTTTTTGTAACCTAGTTGGCCAAAAAATGTAATTTCTAGATCATCATCAAATGAATCCTTACAGAGATGAGTCCATCACGCTCTCATTAACTTACTCTCCTTGGAATTTGATTTGTTTTGATCCTTTGTCTGCTAAAATCTCAGACCTGATTTTAGTGTATGAGAGAAAAAAACCTGGGTAATTAAACCAAAAATACCTGAGTTGAATGTGAGAAAATAGTTTTTATGCAACTAAAGCGTAACTGCCTATGTTGCGTCCTGCTGATCGATTCTGATCCAGATCTTGTTGTAAACCTACTGTATCTGAATCTTCTGCATAACTCAAACAAAATCCAGATCCTCCAGAAACTTGTCCTGTTCAACACTGTGACATCTGCACAGCGAAGGGAGCGGCTTACGGCTGATGTTGTGATCATCCGCAGCCTCAAACCTGAGTTTACTGTGGCAGCAGATATGTTTCTTTAATCAGTGTGAGCTAGTTTGCGAGTAGACGTTTCAAATACTCGGATGCTGCCTTCAGTCATATCAGACGTGCTGTAAATAGGAACTGCCTGCTGGGAAAAACTTTTCAAGTCGGCCTCCTAGAGGTGACAAGTTGGATGTGGGGACTTTTTATTAGCTCTCATATCTTTGGCTTGATATCATGAACTGTGGAAGTGTGTCAACAGCAATGGTAAATAAAGGAAAGAAAATAGGAGAAATATTAAAAACCTCTGATTTTACATATGTAGGTCAGTTTACTTGTCATGAGTCTGAAACCAGTGCATTAATGTCTGTTGTGGCTGTGGAGGAAGTGGCTCATAGTGGCGTCATAAGGGTTATTTCCACTTGACTTCAGACTTTCAATGGAAAGCTTTGTATTAGCCACTGGAGGTGTGGCACTCACAGGGCAAGGGACTAACAAAACATACTTTAAAGTTGCATTATGGGAGATGTAGGATCCAGCAGTTCACATGATTTACATACTAAGGGCTTAAGCTGAGGATATTTCAGCTTCTGCTGCTTTGATTTCGACCTTTAAAAGTTCCACAACTTCAGCACAGGGATGATACAATGTGCAAATACCACTTTTCAAAAACTAAGGCACAAGGCACAAACCAACAATAGCAAAAGCAAATTTGTTTGTAATTCACAGCTATTATTATTTATTTATGTGTACAATTACTGCCGTTTTCACTTTCTTTAACCAATTGATCAACATTCAAGAAAGAATTTTTTAAAAAAAAGATCTATTAATAAGTTAAACGATCTATAATGAGCAAAACGTTTAGTAACAGTTATAATAATTCACAATAATTAAATTATTAGTTGGTTGCAGCCCTATATGATGGCAAATTTTAAATTAAAGTGAAGTCCAGTTGAAAAAAATTGGCATTAGGGGTCCAACTAATGATTAATTCAATTAATCTGTTGATTGTGTTCTCAATCAAGTAAAATAGAAAAATTACCTAACAATTAATTAAATATAGAAATAGTAACAGTCGTTTTTGAAATGCAACCTATACTTAACCAGTTTGATGCCCTCATGCCCCATCTCTTTAGCTGTACACAGCAGTTTACTTTGTTTGTAGGTAGGTTTGCACTTGAAAGAGGGATGAAGAGTGGTGCGTTCAATATAGGTTGCTGCTCTTGTTTCATTTCCTGTCTGCCAGGGTGACTGTTTCGGGTGCCGGTAGAGGTGCCCTTCCTGCCCCTGCACCCACATCCAGCATCTGCATACTTTGATAAAGGTCAGTCCCGCTCCACAGCACCTTCCTCCATGCACAGCGCAGCAGCATTAAGACGAGTAATCGATGCAGCTCACAGCGAGAGGAGCTAAGGTTGCACCAAGCACGGCGAGGAAGAGGAGGAGGGGGGGTTCAAGGCTGTAGGAGATGAGAGAAGCTGGTGACTTTTAGGTGTTTTTTGTTTGTGCTGTTGTCTTATTTCTCATGCCTGAAACAGAAAGAGAAAAATATATTAGAGTGTGGGGTGTGCCTGCAAATTTTCAAAAGCAGAAAGATGATTTGAATCAGTGAATTCGTCTTATGGCACTTGACCAATATACAAAATGCTTCACTGAGCAACCCTGAAGGCTGCTGAGCATCAGGGAAACTGAATGAATGAATAAGTGGAGGATTTTTTTTTTTTTTTTTAAAGAAAAACATTAAAGTTGACTCTTTAAAACCTTTTCCATAACAGTTTTGATTTGTGCTTGTGGCATCTTTGCTGTAGCTTTTCCACACCAGACGTCTCAGATATCACCTGTCAGTCAAACAGTGGATTTGATTATTTCACTGTGAATCAGACAGTTTGGGCTTTTAGGCAAACAGGAAAAAATAAGATGTCTGATAATTCATTGGCAGGTCAATCATTTTGATAACTGCTGATTTTATAGCCCAAACTGTGAATCATTATTCAACAGATTAATAAAGGGCTGCAGATATTGATTACTGAAATTACTGATGTATCACCCCGTCATGTTTATTTAAATATCATAAGATAAAGAGAAGTATTAAATCCCTTGGAATCAGCAAATGTTTTAAATGATTCATCTATTATCAAAACAGTTTGCAAGTCATTTCCTGTCCAATTTTTTCAGCTCTGGGTTGATCAATAACAGCTGCAGCCCTAACTTGAAAATGCCACGTTGGCCTCTGGGAAAAATTTTGAATTGACAGATAAATCTGTAATGAAAGCGATCATTCATTTCAGTCCCGTTTCTGGTTGGAGAAATAGGTTTGGTTTTGAGAGGCAGGTCAACTCACAACCCTTGTCCGTGTCCTAGACATAAAAATGCTTTGTTTTCTTTTCTGAGGCCGTCCTCTTTAATCCATCAACTGTTCTGCTCTGGTCCAGTCAGTCAGTCAGTCAGTCAGTCAGTCAGTCAGTCAGTCAGTGACATGCATTAGTGCTGTGAACCCTGGAAAGAGCCGTCACTACTCGCTCTCTGACCTCAGACAAGCGCTGTCCTGTCATGAATTGTTGAATGCATGCAGCATCTAAGGAAGCTCCCCGTTCAGCCCTGGAAAGTGACACTGGATTTTTTTTAATTTTTTTTTTCCATGTGTGGACTTAACAAAAGTAGGGTTTTGAAGTCAAAGAAAAGGCGTCTTTGTTCAGCTGTAAATGACAAGGGGGGCTTGTACCACTCTAAGTCAGATTTTTTTTTTTTTCTTTCTCCCGTCTTTGATTATCAGGCTTGTAGCAGCCTCCTCTCTCCATATCCCCTCCATCCCTGCAGTGGGGGGTGTTCTCTCGAAACACATTGAGCTGTTTCTTGCTGTGATCTCTCCTCTCTCCTCTCTCTCTCTCTCTCTCTCTCTCTCTGTGTCAGGCCGGACCAGCATGCTCTGCGGGCAGCTCAGGGGACCTCCTTTAGGGGGAACTCGCTCCTCCATATTATTCCCAGGGTGCTGCAGCAGAAAATGCGCAAGAATGCATCAGTAGTTCCTTTATACCCTTTCCTATCCTGTTCCTGCACGTCACCCCCACCCTTCATTCCCTTTCCCAGGCCTCCTCTTCCTCTTCCCACCTTCCTTTCTCATCATTTTCTTGTTGGGGAAGCAACTTTGGGGCAAGAGCAGGCATGATCTCAGCATTCATGTATCAGCTGTTTTTTTTATTTTTTAAAACTCACTTGATTTGTCTTCAAAGGCTAAATGAAGTAATTAAGTAAGGAAGGTGCCTCCCACTTTGCAAAAGGACTTTCACAGAGCCGGCAGGAATTCTCAGATCAAGTATGATTTAATAAAATCTACTTTTGTTTGCAGTGTGGTCTCTGTATTTAGATTGGATGGTTGTAGACGCTGATACTGATTAAATCATTTTAGGAAAATGTATAACTGACACAGGCTCAGTGAAGAGGCACAAGAACGGACAAGCAGATTAAAGGATTTGTATAAAATGAAAAAATTCACCTACTGACCAAAACATTAGAGAAAGAAAAAATGCCAGTGACTGATTAGAAATAATGACTTTTGCCGTGTTGGTGTCATGTCAGATGGATGGGAAACATTCCCACAGTTACAGCTTGCAAGCATTTCTGTCACAGGATAAGTGAGGCCAGTTGTGTAACAGCAGAACTGGCAACGTGAGAGGTAAAAATAGGTTGCAATAAAAATGTAACACTCTATCAATTAAATCTGGGTTTGATTACATTGAACGAAGCACTTTGGCTGATGTGAGGCATCCATTTTCACTTGGGTTCAGGCGTGTCCATATTATGGAAGCACCAAGAAGGCTTCATCTGAGCTTTCAGGAAAATCTGACTTTCTTAGTTGTATTTATGACTCAGATGTTGATGTGAAAACTATTTACAACTCTAATAAATTGGCCTAGTAATGACGATAATTCCGGTATAACACGAATGTGCTGCCGTTTTTGCACGTTGCTACTTCACGAGCAATTAAAAGAAATGAATAAGCTGAATAAGTGGACTGGATGTTTGGTTCAGATTCTGTTATCATGGATTCACTGTATTTGCCGAGCAGCATCTCCTGTCTTAAAAGTCAGTTGCCGACTAGAGACGCTTTGATGAGCTTGTGCGATGGATCGTCTTCAAAAGAGCGCTGCACCAGAGAGGAAGACGAGTCTCAGTGCAGAAACTCTTGTAATCAGTTGAAGAGAATCTTTATTTTACATCCCTCGTCCATCACCCACTTTTTTTTTTTTTTTTCTAATACTTCCTTCTGTCTCGACTTTGCTTCCCTGAGGAAAACAGTCAGACCCCTGAGGCACAACCTAGCCAAACTCTCTCCCCGGTGCCTCGGGGACAGAGTTGAAGACAGGCTGTGTGCTCAACACATATCGAATGCTTGTGTGTGTCTGTGATACATCTGTGCTGCTAGGAGAGAGAGGTGAACTCATGAGAGGAGATGGATCTTTTGTGTTCCTTCAAATCCCCCCCTGTTGATGCTCGAGTGGCAGACTTATGCTCCTCACCAGGTTACCCTTAGGCCTTTCCATGCTCCCCTGAATGATGATATTTACATCACACTCTAAACTCAAAAAGGACCCCTTGGTTTTGAGAAACATGAATGTGGTAATAGAGGGTAAATCCCTCCCACTTATTCTCACAACAGGGGAAATGCTGTCTGATAACTCCAAGCCCCAAGGATTTTGGCAGGCAGCACAATACGAATCATGGCAGTTCAGCTCAGAATGATCTTCATGGCGTCTTGACAGGAAGATGTGAGCGGAGGCCAGATGGAGGCGTAAAGAAGCTGCAGTCAAATATTACCCGACGAGTTCTGCAGAACAGGAAGAAGACGTCCAGGCAAATTCAGGCTCGTCTCCTCTATCAATACATTTTGTTAGATCTCTATTCTGGCTTTTGTCGTGTTTTGATGTGAGCTTTGTCTTTTCATTTTTCTCCTTTGGGATGAGCTGCTTTTTATAATTCCCACTGGGTTTCTTTGTCTCACCTGTGGCGTTCCTATTTATGCTCCTTTTTTTATTTTATGCGCTTTTAGCTAAAAAACAAAAAACTAACTGCTTCACCCGCCCCAGGTAGTAGACAAGCTGGTTTTTATGTGCTTCGGTGAACACTAGGTCGTTGGGTCCATGTTCAGCAGTGCTTGAATCTTCAATGTATAAACTGTAGAGATAAAATGTCTGTTGTGTTTCTTCTTGACTTCTGATGTTTTTGTCTCGTCTTTTGCAACCTCTTCTTTGAGTCTGTTCTCTTCTAAGATCTTTGTGTTTTAATCTCTCTGGTTTATTTCACTTTCCACACCAGGTTTGCAATTTTATTTTATTTTTTAAAATGACATAATACCCCCCCCCCCTCAAAAAAAAAAAACAGAGCTCCAATTCAGTGCTAATGTTTCCTAGCATCATAACGACAATTAAGATGAAAATATTTAGTTCTTATGTTTGCAAGAAAAAAATGGTGCAAAATTGTCAAATATATAAATATGGTTTGTGCCTTTGTCAGTGCTGTGGTTTTGATCCAGTCCCATGTTGGTGACCAACTGAAGGCCACATGCATGGGTATGTAGGGAGGCCAGTCGTGCCAGAGGCTCGGTAATGGAGGTGGAGGGTGGGAAGGAGGGCCATTGAGGGTCAGTTTGGCAAACAAATGTGCCCATGCTGCCCCTCTGGGACCCAGAGATGGGTAGAGCTGTCATGTCGAGGGAGCTGGCGAAAGATGAAGAGGTTACGCTGTTGGGATCACAGCTCTGCCAAGGCCTGCGGGACCTCTTTCTCTTTACAACACTCAACCTAATCTCCTCCACTATCTCCCCTTTCATTTCCCTCTCTTTTTCCTCTTTTCATGTTCCTTTGTGTCTTATCGTGTTGGGGGCCCTTGTTCCTGGCTCGCTCATGCTCTTTCCCCCCCTCCGCGCATTTCCCTCTTGGTTTTATCTCTCTGAGCCTATTTTCAAGCAACCTTTCCTGGATTTTTATCCACGTTTCTGTTTTTTTCTCCATCCTCCCCCGTTTATTTCAGCGTTAATTTCGTTTCATTTGAATTGTTCTAATTCCATTTCATTTCTTCTCACTCCCACCATCGCTCATATTTATTATTTAAGCCCTCAGCAGTGCCTCCGTATGTGCCTTACCCTCTTTATAGATGCTGGCCTACTTCTGTCTCAACCTGTAAATTGTGCTTTGGATTGAGGGCTGTTCAGATGTCCGGACCAACGTCACAGCTCTGTGGTCGAGGTGTCAAACTTGTGGGTTCAAACTACAGAATATTTCCTGATCATCATTTATAATCTGCTGTATAAAGCACTGACTACCTACCAATGACATCCTGATGATTCGGTAACATCAGTGTTAGGAATGAAAGTAAAGATTGACAGCGATGAATGTGTGATTCTTTTCATTTCTCCATTTATTTTTTTCGAATTAATCGTTACATTGATTTTCATCATTTCATCATTCATGACCGTGACTTCTTTTACTCATTTTAATTTCTAATTAAATAAAAGTCTATGCTTGTTGTCTGCACAATATTAAACAAAAATATAGATAATTTAATCATTAATGTGAACCTGTCGGTCAGAAAAAAAAAAGTATTGATTATTTGAACAGTTTACATTATTTATCATAATGTTTGGATTATTATTATTATTATGTTTGGAACTTACTTCTGACAGTATTTTGATATAAATGTAGGTGTTTATAGCAGCCTAAGCTAATGTTAGCACTAGCGTCACAACTAGTTTCTACTTCATTCACAACTCTTTTCCTTAGTTTTACAATATGATTTGATGTAGTTAAAGGATTAACTTGAACTTTTTTCACCATCACTAAAAAGCCAACATGTAATAACTTACTGGTGTTTATTTGTTAATATATCTTTTTAATGGTGTAGACAAAAAATGTGTGCAGCTACAGCTAAAAAGAAAATTAAACTGTCAACTACACAGCAAAGCCAAGCTGCTCGTAAAAGACTCATCCAGTTGGGGAGAATAAAAACAATGCTAATAGTTGCTAAAAAGGTCTAGTCTTAGCCGAGTAGCATTAACTCTGCCACTGCCGTCATTAACAGTTTGCTGCAGTTGAGCTACTGCTCAAATCAAACCTTTAAAAGTATTAAATTATAAATTTGGTTCATCTTATCTCTTTCACAAACCTGCTCAGAAAATGTAAAATTTAGCAGGTGATGTGCCAGTATACAGCCCTGAGTGCACGGCTCTCCCAGCCCACGTATGTATAGGTTATTTTTGAACAGCAGTATTTATAGGCAATAAAACCTTTCTAACCTTCAGACCAACGTCAAAGGAAATGAGAGTGTGTCATTTCTGAATGTAAACTCCAAAAAATACATTTGCCTTCCTGCCACAGTCGTGGCACCTGTCATGTTAGATTTCATCCAACTCGGTGTAGCAGCGCTCTTCAACATGCCACCAACTGAGGCAGCAACAGGACAGCGGGGAGGATGAGGTGGTGGTGGTGGTGAAATGAAACACACAGGGAGCAAGAAGAACTGGAGACGGATAAAGAGGGAGGGAGACAGATGAAGGGAGAGAGGAGACGGAGAGGGTGAAGCGGGGACGGCGTCGGGGGATGCGGTGGGGGAGGTGGGCGAGGGCGAGGTGCAGGGAGATAATGATTGGGACGAAATGAGAGGCAGAGAAAAACAGACAGAGGCAAAAGTGCAGAGTGTGTTTTAGAAAGAGAGAAAAGCGGCATTCAAGACAAACGGGAGAAAATGAGAGAAAGCGACAGAGCATGGGAGACGAATAAAGAGAGAAGTAGAAACGAGTGGAAGAGAAAACGGATGAATAAGGAATGAGAGAGAAAATGAGAGCTGAGCCCCCAGATTTCTGTGCAGTGTGTTGGCAGATTTGATGAGGCTTGACCAGGTGTGGGGATGAGGAGGAGGAAGTGAAGACACGGGCCTGGGTACTGTAGATGGGATTGAATTTCGCCATGACAAGCATTGATTAAAGTAACCAACACCATGAAAATCCTCAGTGATTATGCGATAAAAGACAGTAGTCAGGCCAGATCTGTGAGCAAGATAATGTGTGGGAGATTCTTTTGGTTGATGACAAACTAAAAAAAGGCACAAAGTGAAATGTGCACAACAGATTGAGGTTCTCCTTGTTATTAATTCAGTAGCATTTCAACCTCGACTGGCCTTTTCCAGACTGTCAGAGAGGAAGGAGGGTTTCAAATTAGTCTAAATTTAGACTTACAACATTTCAATTTAAGCACCTTTAATATAATGTACGATGGCATTTTTTTTGATGCATGAATCAGAGCAGGACAAGTTGGATTGAGTTTCATAGGAGGACAAACAATATACTCCAAATAATTATAAGGGATGCTATGCACACACACACACACAAGGAGGATTTAAAAAATAATGAATAAATAAATAATAATAATCATAAAATAAATAACAAAAGGATAACAGCAAAAGCTGAAACGATGACATCACATAAATAATGGTAATGGTAAGATTAGTTTAGCCTTTGGCTGACGAGCCTAAAATATATTTATTTAACAGATTAAATGAGCCATGTTGGTGAGCTACCAACTCATGTTTCCAGCTACATTTACACATGAAATACTCCCCGCGTTGCAACCAACTGTATGTCAAATGCGCTTTAAGTCTGGAACATAGTTGTCAGTTTCTTGGATCTGTAGGTAAAGATGTACATTCATTCACCACTTCAACCCCCATCATCATCATCCTCCTCTTTCAGTGCTAAACTGGTTGCCTGCCATGTCTCCTTTGCTAAATATATCCTGTGAGGGAACATGTTCCCGTCACTTTCCTTACATTGAGGCTGCTGTTTCTTACAAAGCACTCAGATCGGGATGTGAGCTTCAGCGCAGCCTTAGCCAGCAGCGTCTTGCTGATCACACGGTTACGCGCACATAAACCAGGTGTTATTAGGTTGACACTTTTATCCACGGCACCTCGCTGTACCATGAGCGCGTTCATTTGTACAAGTGGCTCCGGTGGGGAATGAATGCTTCCCATTGAACGGCGCAGGACTGTACCGATGTGGGTGTCGGGAAAGAGCCAGGTCTTTGAAACCAGAAACAGACAGGCAGCACGTGTTTCTTCTTCTAATTGTCAGAGAGCTCATAAAGAGGAGGCAGTGAGGCCTAATTAAAACTTCCAGTGCTATGAATTCTCTTTGATCTCTCTATACAGTCCCAGTGTACGGTCTTCAGTGTCGCATTCCCCTCTGTACTTCTGTCCTATAACCCACTATTTCCTCTGGTTTGAGTCATTTTTTTCCCCTTTATTGTTATTTGCGTCAGAATAATGTTCATGTAACAGTGTTTTAAGTTTTCAGAATTAATCGCACAGTCTTTAAAGTAGTAGAGACGTTTGGTTTCTTTGGAAGAGGTTTTGTAAGAATAAGTTTTGCACGTGTAAAAACTATTTCTGTGAAGTTTTTCAAAGAACTGTATCGACAGTTTTTACCAGTTTATGAAAGACCCTTGGGACTTGCAACATCAAAGAGCACATTCACACTGTAGATCTGTTAACATTAGCTTATAATTCTTTCTCCGAACAAGATTGACTTAAAGCAATAGTTTTTGGAAATGTGCTGCTTCGCTGTCTAGCAGCGATTTAACTGAGAAGATTGATACCACACTCGTGTCTGTTAAATATGAAGCTACAGCTAGCGGGCAGTTAGCTTAGCGTTGCACAAAGACTGGTAAGAGTAGGAACAGTTAGCCTGACACTCGTGAAAGGGAACAAAATCTACCTTACCCCTCCAATTTGGATTTTACATGGTTGAACATGAACATAAACCCGATCCAACATTAATTGGTGAGTTTTAGATCAGCTGGTGGGTGGATTTAATTTCTGTGGATACAGCCAGGCTAGCTGTTTCCAGTCTTGGTGCTAGGCTAGGCTAACTGGCTGTCATATTTAGTGTCTCTAAACTGGGTATGAAAATATCTTTATTATTATCTATTCCTTTAAAGTAAATGTCAAGTCTTAAGGTTTGTGCTAAATGCAACAAAGACACAGACCCTCGGTTTCTGTAAAATTCTATTAATGTAAATGGAATTGGAGTCTTTATAAATTAATTATAATAATCACCATTACTTAATGACTCAAATTCTTTATTTTTGTATGAATGGAGGTTTTAAACTTATTCTGTAATTACACTTTTAAACTTTAAACCAGAACAATAGAGAAACAATGTTTTGGACTGAAGACGCTTCCATGGCAGTTATTCAGGGATCACATTAGAGAAAAGCAAATTGTTATTTTACTTCTCAGTCACCAAAGATAAAAACTCAAATTTCTGTGTGACTTATAGATGTCAACATCAAAGTGAGCTGAAATTCAGGCATCTCTCACTTCTAACATGCTGGGAGGGGGTGGGCATGTTCCTTCCCTCCTTCATGCTTCACGTTCTCTCCCGCTTTCGTTGCTCTGGTTCGCAGGCGTCAATCCTCTGAGATATTTAAAACAGCTCGTTTTGAAGCCTGAGTTGTTTTTCATCTTTCCTCTTGTGAAAATCTGTCCTTTGATGTTTTGACATCCTCAAAATTGCTCTAATTCCTCTTGCACACTATTTATGAAACTGTTAATTGAGCAATTACCGCAATGTCGATCTGTCAAAATTACAAGCTGTAATGCTATACTGCCCCCCCCCCCCCCCCCGACCCCTCCCTAAGTTTAAAGTGGTCTGGTACCTCATTTGAGCGAACAACGAAGCGGACTCTGACAAGGTAATTTGGTGCCAAGATAAAGGCAGAAGCAGACACTTTTAATCTTATGATGTTTGAAGTTTGGCCCGTTTCGGAGTCAGCCATGATTAAAGATGGAGTGTAAGTCTGTGGATAAAAGTGTGCATGCGCGTGTGTGTGTGTGTGTTTGAGAGCGAGACAGCTGAGGTGGAGGTGCTCCTCCATTGATGGGTCCTGGTTAAACATGGTATATCTTGTCTTCGGGAAGCAGCGCCCTGCATGGCAGCCTCGGCTAATGGGAATCTGCTGCCTGTCATCTATGGCCAGGCCATTTCATCAGAATGTCAATAAGGGAAAAAAAGTAGTATAGAATTTCTGTTGCCTACTGATGAATGCAGCAATGGTCGAAGCAAAAGGAGAACAGAACAAATGTGTTGCCCGAAGGGCAGGGAAGGCCGGCTGCAACTTGGGGGAGATATAGATTGATGAGGGATTGTTCGCTGGGAATGAGATTTCATAAGAAGCTGTAGATTTTCTCCCTCCAGCTGCAGGTATGAAACAGAGTTGTGTCACAAGAGCAGTAATACAAACTCCCACACACGTACACACCCTGGTGTTTACCATTCAGATTCAGCACCGACAGGGTTCGGCCACGGTTCGGCTGGCGAGGAAACTCAGGCGTTTGCTGGCTGTGTGTGTGATCGGGCTCTTTTGCCTATGACTAATAGATGAAAGCCTGGAGAACTGCAGCTGAATAATTGAGGTCTTATGTAATGATAATTGCGGCCCATAAATAGGGATTCACCTTTGGCAGAGCAAAGACTCCATTTCCACTCTGAGTGTCCCCCGATCGTGAAGCTGAACAAACTGCTTCTGTCTCTCTCTCTTTTTTGGCTAGACTCTCTGTCTCTCCTTCATCTCCTCTTTATGTCTCTCCCTACCCTTCTTAATGTCTTTCAGGGTTTTTTTTTTTTCTTTTTTCATCTGTCTCAGTCTTTGTCAGTTACACACAGACAGACACACATGCACAGAGTAGTGACAGTTTCAAAGCAGTGCCTGGTGGAAGAGCCGCTATTGAACAGGAGCCTCAGTGAGATGGGATGCTTTAATTGCTGTCAGATGCAGGATGGGAGTGGCAGCAAGCGGGAACAGCTGAAAGGTTTCATTCCAAAACGCTAAAAAAAGTCTGAACGGCAACGTTTAAGAGCACAGGAGGAATGAACTTTAACATTAAATGTTTGATTCTCTCCCATTATATATATTAAAAAAAAATGACACCATAATTTCTCACTTACTTGTAGAGATATTCAGCCTTACAGATGGTTTTGGGTTTTATTTGCCCTGATTTTGAGCTACCTGTCTCCACCCCACTGTGACTAACCATTCGCTAAGTCTCGCCCCCTGTTGCTTTACCTGTCAAGCTTTCCGTTCTCGCACAGCACAATGTTTACCAGTCGCGACAGCAAAGCTGGGATTGTTTTCACTTTGTGAGCCTGTGTGTGAGTCTCTGTGTGTGTGTGTGTCTCTGTGTGTGTGTGTGTGTGTGTGTGTACCATCATGGCAAAACGTGGTCCTGGAGACACACTGTGAATGGACTGATTGCATCACTGCGATAAAACCAGGTGTGTGGTTGAGAGCATAATGAAGATGAGTTTAAACAGAGGTGGTCTGACCCGTTAATGTTCAGTAGTCATGTATTAATATAGTAATAATCTCTGAAAAAGTTAAATCTAGGGCAGCTGGACTTAGTTGTAGATCAAGATCAAGAGTCTATGACTAAGACCCGTCACAGAATATAGTAATAACTACTGAGTACTTGGTCAGTGCATCAACATGTCAGTGGGTGTTGTGGCTGGTGTGATCCGGTTGGAAGATGGTCTCTAGTTACACATGAGATCTTATTGGTGAACACAGTTTTAATGGTGTGTCTGAAGTGTAAATCTATCCAACAGTCAGATGTGGACTTAATCTCTAACCCCACAAAGTAATGTATTAGTAAAAGTCCTTGAACTTGGAGGATAGGAGGTAGGAATCTGTTGCCTTTATGTTGATCAAAATACTGTTTTAATGTTTTTTGCCCTTTTGCTCTTGTAGCTTTGGTTTTACAAAAGCTAAAAATAAAGACACCATCTTTGAAATACCTGAAATATTAAATTATGCATCTGTCTGTAAAATACTAGATAAATACTTCCCTTTAATTGAGTTTTTTGCATTAGACGTTTTCCTTTTTTTCATATCTGATTTTTGGCCTCTTTTCAGCTACAGCAGCAGGGCCAGTGTGTGTGTGTGTGTGTGTGTGTGTGTGTGTGTGTGTGTGTGTGTGACCGGCGGCCTGACGGGTCACTGGGTCTTTAACCATCATGTCCCACTTTCCGGAGCCATGTGCCCCCTAGTCTCCCAGTGCTCACCTTCTCGCCAAAAAAGCAACAGCGAGGCCTTGATGAATGTGTGGTTCATACAGTGGTGTGACTGGGGGAGCGGGGAGTGTGTGTGTGGGGGGTGTAATGATTTAATCATCATATAATGGATGGAGAACATCACTCAGACCTGGATTAGTGCAGGTGTTTGCCACCCCAAGAATACTCAGGCTGATGAATCTCATTGTCAGCGCTGCAAGTGATGGTGTGGTTTAATCTTCACTGTGAACTGCAAACACCAGTTATTTTTGAAGTGTCAACGATTCCTCTCCAGCAGCAGATGCATAAGAATTAGTTCAAGTGTTCATTTGAAGAAGCTTTGCTTTTGATTTTGGCTCATGATTTATGTTGACTCTCGCTGTTTCTAGGCCTGTAAGTGATGATGGTTTTTATTATCAATCAATCTGATGGGAATGTTGGTGGTTATTTGATCAGTGGTTTATTCTGTGAAAGTTAAATTACACCCATCATAGTTTTCATCACAGAGCCCAATGTGACAACTTTAAATATCATGTTTGTTTGACTGACAGTTTAAAACCCAGAGATAATCAATTTTTTTCACTTATGAAACACAGAAACTCCCTGGAAAACATTTTTGCCTGGAAAAAATGTTAATTTACTGATTATCAGAAGATACTGCAGTCATGGGTTTATTCCAGACATTTTATCTTAGTGCTTTAGATGTGTGGTGGAGTTGGGTGGACTCTCCGGATTCAGTTTGTCAATGTATTTGCAGGTGGAGGTGAATTTACAACTCAGTTTAATAAACTACACAAACTGTCCACAGCGAGACTGGAGAACTCTCCATTCACAGCAACAAACTATATATAACAAACATGTATAACATGACGTTCATATCAGGAGTTCACATCAGGAAATTGTGATAATCAGTTGTGTGTTTAAATCTTTTATTAAGTAAGAAGCCTTGTTACAAATGATTTACTGATTTTTCTCTGTTTAAAAATTTGGACAGTTTTCTGAAGCAGGCATGTGGTTTTTTTATGGATTAGTTAAAAAAAAAAAGAAAAAGTTAAACTCATGGTCATATCAGGTGTTAAATCTGATTCTGTCCTAAAGTCAGTGACCATTATCCTGAAAATATACACTTAATTGGGGAACTGAAAAAACCCAGTTGATAGATTAATCAATAATGACAATAATCATTAGGTGCAGCTCCACTAAAATTATTAATTCAAGCACCACGTTTCTTGTTTGTTTCATTTGGTGAATTAGTGAATGCAGCCTGCATTAATTTATTTGTGAGTAGAAACAATATTAACCACATAAACCTCATTAATTCTGACATCCACGGTTTTCAAAGATAATATTTGCAGAAACTGGGATGAATTTTTTCCTCTTGTTGTGAAAACTCCTGCATAAAAACAAAAACTACAGGATAAACATGCAGATTTCTTTTTCATTTTCTTTTCTCTTCACACTCTCTCTGTCTCACAACGAAAACAAATAAAAATAAAACAAACATGTAAGACTCCTGGTTAATTCTCATGGGCCATAAAGTTGTTTTGGATAAAAATGAATGGAAAATGAAAGGATGTGGAGAGCTCTTTGTGTGAGAGTCCAGTCTTTGAACATGGCTATAATTGGAGAGCTCGACAAAAGGGAAGGAACGACTCATGGGACCCTCCGGCCTCTTGATTTGGTTTGGAAACGGGGGTTGTGTGACAGAGCGGGAAACACAGGGAGAAGGGGAGGTAAATACGTGATGTGACAGAAGCACAGAGACATAGAGATGGAGGGAAAAATAAGAGCTGCTGGTGGGTTACAAGCTTCCTCCTCAGCTTGAAGTTTCCATGCCAAATTGGGTATTTTTAGACCATCGGTGAATAAAATCTAAGCTTTATTTATGTTTATCTTCGTCAGGCTGTCGTAATGTCAGCCAAGCTGTGTCAACTTATGCATAACTGACTGTCTGCATTGTTCACAAGCTGTGAAATAGTCTGAATGAATAGCTTTGTAATGCTAACAAACGGATCGGCGCTGCAGGATGCATGTACCTAGATGGCCTGCGAGTGTCTGTGTTTGTGCTTCCTGCCATGGCAGCATTTTCCTCCCTGTAGAAGGCACTTTGGGGTGAGTAGTAAAATGTGTAGATGCCTGGCCATATGAGAACTCCTTTGGGAGGCCATCCAGGCTTTTTATTGGTGACAAGAGATGAGGGAGATTTTTGCAAGGTGAGCCACATGGTTGCAGTTACACATGGCTTCCCTGTTGGAAGGAGATATGTGTTTGAGAGCATACAGTATGGACATTTAGATGCACCTACTATGTATCTATGTATCTGTACTGTATCTGCACACGTGTATATGAGTCCACAGGCTGAAGGAGTAAAGTCAGCACATTCCACAAATGGAGTCCAGGGGACCACATCGGAGGCTATAAGGTTACGCGTCCAAAGATGCCTTGTGACCAAATGTGGATGAGTTCTCAAGTGCGGGTTCATGCCGAGGTTTCATCATATCACCCAGGGACACATTATACACTGTGAACATCATCTGTGGTATGCAACGACGACTGGAGGAGTGGAGTTTAAAAAAGCCTTCCTATGGAAAAGGCCATATCACCATAGACAGTAGTTTTCAAAATGACTGTAATGCCCCTCCCCCTAAGTCCTTGCGGGCCATGATGGTCAACCTAAGGTCTTGGGCAACAATGAGTGCAAATGTCAGATGTGAGGACGTGGCTGTCTGAGGAGGAAATTGTGTTTGACGTGGCTAATTTCTGTGTTGATTTAGCTGGGAGCTGACCATTTTGCTACTGACACATCTGATCAGTGTTGATTTGATCATCTTACCCTGTTAGCAATGTTAGCTAACAACCTATTAACTGGTCAACTAAAGTCACCTTCTCTTTAAAACCTCAGCCCCATGCAAACTGCTGTACCTAGAGGAAGGAAATTACTAAAATAAATCTTTATATCAAATACTTCACGTCTCTTCAAAGTTATTTTGGACATTTTTGCCCTTTTATTTTGATAGCTGGAGACAAGAGAGAGGGGATGACATGCAGCAAATGCCTTTGTGATGTCCCTATCAGGTCACCCCATTGAAAGGTGATTCTTATCAGTCTATAGTTTGCTCCTTCACAGTGAGGAAGCTGTCATCATATTAGATTCAGATACTTTATTCAAATCAGAGTAAACAGTGTATTTGTTGGGAACTACTTCCAGTCGCACATTAATATACATTTTGTGCCCCAGAGAGAATTCACAGTGGTGTTGGTGTGATTGAATGAAAATAAATTTCAGTGCCTGTAATGAAGAAACATGTCACCCAGTGCAACAGTGGCTCATGTATGTGTCTTTGGACAACAATGGCACAGAGGAACAACAGTGTGTCGTCCAAATGAGCTTCTTCTTCTTCAGCTGTGAAAGTGGAAAAAATAGATAAACAGACCTGAAACCACAATAGTTATTTACAGGTTCCTCTTTTTCTAGCTGTGTTTTTATGTATTTAGATATTATTTTTGAGTACAGACAATTCTCCAGTGGACCTCCATGATGGCAGCAGCACATCAGTTGTTGCTAGGGAATCTGTGATGTAACTGCAAAGTGTGTGTGTGTGTGTGTAAATATAGACTATGTGTGACTGTGCGAGACAGAGAGAAAGAGAGGGTGAGAGATCTACTGTACGTGCATCACCATTATTTTGGGGGATGCACATGCAGCACAGCACCTGTAGTGTTTAACTGACGCGTTTGTACAAATGCACGTGGCCTCGTTTTGCGGGAGGAAAAAAAAAAAAGAAGAAATCACCTGAGCCCCAGTAAGTTTTTGGGTCGCTGCTCTTTCACCACAGCTCCAAATGTCAGCAGGATGGATCACGTTTCTAGTAACAGTACCCCCTCCCACACAGCCGCCCGCACACCCTCCTCCTCCCCAGGCAGCGTCCTGATGGAAGCTGATGTGATGTGGTCCTCGGCCGCAGGAGGGGTGCTGCTAAAACCGATGAAACTGGCTCTAAGAGGCCCTTGTCTCCTGCCTGCCAGGCGCGTATAGAGATGGATGGAGGGAAGCACATCACAAGCAGCACATGAGCAGATTACTGATGAAAGTGTGGAAGGGACAAGCTCCCGCCTTAGCAGCCTCATCCTCAGGCTTTCGGTGGCACCACCACAGCCTCGGATCCGTGGCACCGGGCCCCGAGCCAGCGTTGCTTCTCAGGAGGGCTAGAGGATGATGGGATTTATGAATAAGCGGTGGGGATCAATGAAACACACATAAAGGAAAATAAGGCAAATCAAACAAAGGTGACGGGTTGAGAAGAGGAAATTAGTTGAGGAATGAGGAAAGGAGAAGAAGTGGGGGAAAAAAAGAGGAGAGAAGATGAGGAGTGAGGAGGAAGGAGGAGAGGGTAGGATGATGTGATGCATGTGGGAGCGCCTCTGCTCTGCTCTGTCCCTCCAGGAAGTCATACCGCTTCTCCTCTCAATCTGAAGGAGGCTATGTCACCATGGCAACCAGAGAGAATCTGCGCCGTCTCCCGGTTCGCCGGGCTGGGCTGGGCTGGGCTGGGCTGTACGTGTGCATGCATCACTGTGTTTTGCACGAACATATCGGCTGCATGTGTGTCTCCATCTGATGCGTGACTGTCGCTCTGTGTGTGTGTGTGTGTGTGTGTGTGTTTGTGTTTGTGTGTGTGTGCGTGCGTGTGCGTGCATCTGAGTGGATTTTTTTTTTTTTTTTTATATTTTGTTATGAGCATCAAGTGCAGGCATGCGTGTGCGAGAAGAAGATGTACACTCACACACACACATATACACACAGCCTCACATTCACAGTTTGTACTGCAGGCTTTATTTTTAGCACGTGGCACTTATATAATCAGGGTGACACTGGGGGGAAATAAAAGGAAGGGGAAAAAACATCTCCTGCATTTCCTTTACCCTCTATCTGCTGCTCTCGCTCTCTGTCTTCCCGTCCCTTCATTTTCCTTCTCTTGCTTTCTATCTTAATTCCCCTACATTTTCGTGTTTCTCCACCCCTCTTTCATCCTCTACGGTCTCTGCCTCCTCTCCCCGGTGCTCCCTGCCTCATTATATATTTGACTCCATATCTTCTCTTCCCTTTTCGCCGCTCCTCTCCTTGTGCTTTTCTGCCTGTTTCCCACACCCGTCATCTGTCTTCCTCTCTTCTAGCCTCACCTTCATCTCCCTTCGCCATGACACTCTGCAGCCATGGCAGCAAGAGGAGGGGAAAGAGAGAGAGAGAGAGAGAGAGGGCAAAAAAGGGAGGGTAAAGAGACAGAGAAAACAAACGTGGAAATAAAAGTGGGAGAAAGAATGAGACAGGGACAAGATTAGGAGGACAGAGAGAGAAACTGGTAAAGAGAGAAACACAGAATCAGAAAGAGAAAAGAGGGAGGTGAAGAGTGCACAAAGGGAGACAAATCTTCCTCCTAAAAGAACAGCCGAGGGATCCTCTCACACAGATTCCTCGCTTCTTTTAAAGACTCTGATCCCTGAGTTGGCTCCGCTCCACACTCTTGTTAGCCCCTCTCTCTCTTCCTCCTCCTCCTCTTTCTCTGTGTTGGCCCGTTCCTCAAGATAATTTGAGAATAGATGACATTTCAGGATTACTTAGTGGGATCAGTGCAGAGTGTTCTTCAGGAATCCCTCCACCACAGCAGCTCAGCCTTTCTCCTGTTACATTCAGCAAAACACAGCTTTACTCCTTAACGGCCTCTCCGTGGATGCACGTCTGGATTTGCCTCAGAAATTGCCGACACTTGCTCTACTGTATCGCCACGGTGTGTTTGATGTGATCAAGTGGTACACAAGCTGAATGCCACATCTGAAGAGTCATCAAAAAGTAAATGGTGTCTACCGAATGCACAGCATCCTGCTGCCCCCGTGGAAATTTGCTTACGCTATCGCCTCTAATTACTTTGCTTGACACACAGTGGTGCCAGCATCTCACATGAAGTAACTCAAACAGTGTAGTTAGGGAAACAAACTGTAAGTAGCTGCTGATGTGCAGCTATTTAAAACAGCTGAACTGCTTACCAGTTGATAAAAGATGTCTTCACAGACACATTAACAAAGAGGTCTGTGCGTCTTGGGCACATTGTTGTAGGTCTAATGTATCTGTGATATCAATATTAGACTTTTAATTCTCATTTTAAAGTGCTTCTTGTTGATCTGCTCCCCTACGTGTTTGTAAATCATGCAACAACCTCTGAGGCTGAAGAATGAAGCCAACTCGTGAAGTGCCAAAAACTGTAGTTCCTCAAATGGCCACCTGAAGTGAGTCAATCCCCACATAGTCCCCTGGCTAAAATGTCTAAAGCTTTACAACAGATATAAACCACTTTACAGCCCAGTACAAAAAACAGTTTTGCTGTGCTATGTTCTAAATAAGTAGTTTCCTTATATATTTCCTTTCTATAAATATTATATTTTTGTTACTGTCAGCAAATCCTGTGAAAAGAACAAATCCAGTAATGAATAAATTCATCTCCCAAAACCGAACATAAATCTTTAATGAGTCACAAATATATAGTTACAAAAGAAAAGAAACAGGAACGGATTAGTACACATTTGTGTGTGTGTGTTGTTTGAGTGCAACACCACATTGTTGTGTTATTATAATTTTTGGAAAACACTGAAGCCTGATTTTTTTATTTTATTTTATCTTATTTTTTTTAATGTGACTACATATAATGAAATTTACTCTGTGATTTAGAAATTTCTCTAAAATCATAGTCATTCACCTGATGAGTACAAATAGTTCCCTCTTTCCCTGCTTCCCAACACAGGACAAAAATACCTAATGGGAAAAGATTTGGGTGATGAATTTTTGTAATTATATCTTAATAGGTACAAATACATTTTGTTACCTGCTCCTGTTGTGCAAAAACTAGATCTGTGTGTGTTCAGGCGTAAGTATCCCCCTGTGTGTAGTTGCAGGTGTGTGTAGTTATCAGCAGGAGTTTTTATGAATGTACGTGCACATTCATGTTTGCGCTTACCATAGGTGTAAATGTGTTTGTGTGCGCTTTGTCCAGCACTTCACAGATCTAAGACACAAATGTGTCTGCACCTCAGGGAGCATGTTTCACTTCACTTCCTGACTGTCAAACGCCAACGGCCAAACGCTACCAGAGCGCAGTGGGACTCCTCCTCTGCCTGCTACCACCCCAATACCTGCAAGATGTACAGTACGACGAACATGGGAAAATGTGTTTTTCTTTGCCAACTAAAGACATTTAAGCTTTATCCCATCCATAAATATTTTCATTTTTAATATGCAGCTCTAAACCCAATGGCCTCCACCTTTAGAGCACTTGCATTAAAGTTTATCATCAATGCAAATCATGGTTGACACACACTGGAGCTACAGACACATCAAATATGTACAAGAGTAATGAAATTTGATAGAAGTCTAACATCATTTTAATTCAGGTCAGTAAAGCTTTAGTTTGCTATTAACACACACATAACATCAAGTCTATCTAATGACATGCCCATCATTAAACTCATCAATTCATCTATGAATAAATAACATTTTGTGACAGAGATTTAGCTCCTCCTTTGTATATGAATTCAATAAACAAGACACAATGTGGTAATTACCAGGGTTCAGTTGTGCTGTTAGGTATATTTCTGAGCTTTAGCCATGGTAACGTTGCCATGCTAATGCTTCAGCTCTGTACTTAATGCACAGAGTGCATAGTGCATAGTGTTGTCAATATCTTCTAACCCTTAGTAAGAAGTATTTCTGTTTCCAAAGTTTATAAATTTAAACCGCTCTTCTAAAGCCTCAACCCACAATCTGTTAAAAAGTACATAGAGCCAGTGTTTTATCAGTATTAAAAGATTGTATTTGAATTAGAAGCAGATCTTAACTACAACTTTAATCAGAGCAATGCTGTTCAAACTAGAAAATGACCTTCGCCGGGGTCAATGTCAAACAGCATACACCAGAAAGAAATGTAATTCTCAGTAAATTAGCTGGATCTGTCCCAAAATGTAATGGGTTCTCCTGTGACAGATGGCCCATCCCTCCATGAAGTGTGGTGCAAATCGGTTCAATTCTTTTTGTCCAGTCCTGCTGACAAACAGACAGACACAGGTGATTACACACACCCCACAGTCGTGTCTAAAAGATACTTAGTTTACAGCCTGGATAGTGCTGTCATGAAGCAGGTCTGTTGAAAGGTAAATAACACGTGTCCAGCTCCTTTGAACATTGATTCAGGTTTTTCATTTTTATGTTTTGAGTAAATTCAGTTAAGCTGGTTTAAAATCCCAGCTGGTGTCGTGATTGTGTCTTTGCCAATCTCCTGCATTGGCGGCTTGAAAACCTGCCTTGTTCATTATTGTTGTCTTGACCTCATCCAATGTACAAACCTTGCATGCAAGTCCCAAGCTCTCAAATCTGATAATATGGAAAACCATCTCAGGTCAATCAGGAAATTACATGTGGAACCTGTCCAGGGATTACAATAGCAGGCGTGGACAAAGCAGTGTAGTATTATTGTTGATCTTGGATTACAGAGCGAGGCAGCAGAGCGATGACCTATCACGCTGTTGTTGATACAGCTTTTTGGTAACGGCTGTCCTGCCCTGGCTTCTGTTGTGCACGCCGGCTCAGTCACCGTGCCTAGGCCAGGCTTTCCTCGTGTTCACTGTCGCAGCTGAGTCGAGGGAAACCGCTGGTATAGCTCTGCTGCCCCACAGTGATGTTTGGTCACAGGTGGCTGCACACGAGGCCGTGTTTTGTGTTTGTGTGTCAGAGAATGAGGCATTATGCACGTGTGAGTTAAGTCTGCATTGTGAAAAACTACACTAAATGCATGAATGCGTGTGTTTACGTTTGCTTGTGCAGGTGTTGTGCAGCTCAGCCGTGTCTTTTTGGGGGGACTGACAGGCAGTCACTGTGAGGGTTTTCCAGTGGCTGTAGTTTTGAGCCTGACATCTCAGTGACACATCATTACATATTGCTCAAGGCAGTGCAAGTAACAGTGACCTTTTATGCTGCTGTTGAGCTCCTCACACACACATATACTACGTGTTTCTGTGTATGTATGTGTGCGAATGCAGCTGTACGTGTGGATGTATGTGCTTATGCGTGTTTTTACTATCTACTCTTTAATTACATCTGTTCTTACTACCTCTGACGTTCACTAGTGTTTTGACAGTGTGTTATGAGTGGTTTAGCAATGTACACACACACACACACACACACACACACACACTGTATATTTCCTTAACAAATTAATCTGAGCTCCTTCTTGCCCTTTTTACATTTGGTTTGTCTTTGTATTGCAAAGACACAAAGACACATGCACAAATGTGCAGTGGCAGAGCCTCCTGCCATTCATGCCCTAAAAGTAAACTCTTTTCAAAGTCATTTACTTTAGATCCTTTCCCCTTGTCATCCTGATCCAAAATCCAAGTCAAGTGGCCCTGCTCAGCATTATTTATTCATGTCACAGAGCATGGCAGGATGTTAATTGCTTGTATTATGCATTATATCTGTATGGGAGCATCTGCATCTGTTTTTTTTTCCCCCCTTTAATCTTTAACCCATCTGTATTTGGTTACAGTGCTCAGGGTCAAATAAGGCTAACTAGCAAGCTAACTGCTGTCTACCTCAAAAAAACACCAACCGTCTATATCAACTATGCTAGCACTTTGCTAAAGACATAACAGAAAAGAGAATTAACAGAAAAAAAAATTCACTTCTCTCTGGTGTCATGATGTAAGAAAGTTGTAACAAAACAAGCTAAATGTTGTCAGTTGCTGGTTTAAACCACAAACAACACAAATATACTTTAATCCCAAACACAGCTTCAAAAGAAAGATACTTTAGAAGAAGCACTTCCTCCTGTTTGTGACAGGGTTGATATCACTCTCACAACTGCTAGTCGCTAGTTAGCTTAGCTTAATTTTGCATTAATTCTGATAGAAGGAGCATGTAACTCCTTGTAAAAATGCAATGTGTTGTTTTCACACTTCAGTTTTTCTCCGTATGAAGCAAAGAAGATATGTCATCTGGATTATTGAGTTTTTAGAGGTAGATTTTGTGATTTGGTGCTAAGCTACGCTAACCTGCTGCTGGTTGTATCTACAGACATGAGGGTGGTATCGATCTTCTCATTCAACTCTGGATAAAACAGCCAATAAGTGAATTTCCCAAAATGTCAAACTGTTCCTTTTAAAATACCACAAATTGATGCTGATGACAGACATGGGAGCAGCAGTCACCCTGCATGTCTCTCTTTTCTGTCACTCACTTTCCACACAAAGACGTTGTTATCTGTTTTTCCTCTCTTCCATCCTTTCATTTGAGCACGACTGACCTAATATTTTGGCTGTGAGTGGTCTGGGATGGCATTCTTTGTCAAAATTCAGAACGCATATGTGTTTTTATCTCCTCTTGTCTGGCGGCGAGGCGAGGCAATATCGAGCGGAGAAAGTGTTGACTCAGGGGGAAGGAAAGTGTCAGATTAATAACGAAGACAGGGCCACGAGAGGCAGCCGAGGAAGCAATAGAAATTAGACAGGGTGTCCTCATAGTTCAGCCGACTGAGGAGTGTGCCACGTAGTGTTGCGGGTTTAAATCAGGTTCATATAGCTGCATGTTTCCATCTTTGCACTTTTTCCCAACTGCATACTGTCTAATGAGAGCAAAAAGCCAAACAACATTTTAATTTTTAATAACAAAGATGGGTCATGACAGGCGGTGGAGGAAGCAAGGAAATTAAACCAGTGGAGAGACTCTGGATGAGACAAGAGAGAAGGAAAGGAGGTGGCAAGGGCCAAATGGAGAGGGACCTGGTGTGGCTGCAACTGATGATCATCTTCATTCCTGATTAATCTGTCAGAAGTGATGGACAGTAACTAAGTACATTTACTCCAGCACTGTTATGAGGTACTTGTATTTCTCCCCTTCATTTTAGAGAGAATTAACTTTACATTTTACCTACTACATTTATCTGACAGATAAAAAAATTTAAAATTAAATTACCTAACAAGGTAAACTTTTAAAATTCTCTCTCATAATAATAATATAACACTGACGGACACCACTCTGCAGCCTGTTTTTAATCTTTTGTTCTTCTATTTTAATTGTTTGACATTTTTGCTTTTAAATTTGGTTAATCCTTAAATGTGGGGAAAAAAATAAACATACTCATCACAAGCTTCCAGAGACCAAGATTACATTGAATGTCTTGTGTAACCAACACAACACAAAAGTAACAAATTCTCAGATAGAATAAGATGACACTAGGGAATATTTGGCATTTTGCTTGATAAATGACTCAGCAATTAAAATGATTGATGATTAATTTTATGTTGTTTGTAGGTAGTTG
Source organism: Rachycentron canadum (assembly GCA_038496675.1). Classification (NCBI taxonomy): domain Eukaryota; kingdom Metazoa; phylum Chordata; class Actinopteri; order Carangiformes; family Rachycentridae; genus Rachycentron; species Rachycentron canadum. Next base: position 4,658,990 of record CM076661.1, on the reverse strand, counting down.
ATTAATGGGCTAAAAGATTCAGCATAAAGATGGGAAGGAAGGAAGAGCAGAGCAGAGGGAGGGAGTGAATGAAAGCAGCAAAGGAGGAAGGAGAGAGTGGCCAGCTAGGTGTGTGTGTGTGTGTGTGGGTGGGTGTGTGTGTGTGTGTGTGTGGGTGTATGTGTGTGTGTGTGGTGGGGGGGGGCGTTAGACATGTACCATCAGCAGGATCAGGAAAAAGCAAATGAAGAACATGGCATCTCTCCCTGCACCCTGCATTATGCTAATGAGCTTTCTAATGCTGCTGTTCCTCACTGAGCTTCTGTATTGAATATAGCATGAACATGAACTCTCTCTCTCTCAAACACACACACGCACACACACACCTGCACGTGTATACTGGCAAAGATATGTGCATGCACATGTAAGCCAAAGTAGAGAGTCTTACATAATCGTGCATGCACACCTTTCGCATGGCTGCACAGACTTTGGTCAGAGCAGAAACAAGCTCCCCACCCCCACAGCTTCCCTCTAAGTCAGTGTTTTTTGGACATGTCTGCACTTCTGGTTTTCAGATACATAGTCCATTACTCATGTTTGTTAATAGAAAAGTCACTCACAGTGACATCATCCACCCTCTTCTCTCTTCCTCCTCCTCTTCATCATTTTGCTGTTGATCACGTGATATCATGTCACCCTCTGAGTCAGGATGTCCAGGCCCAAACCAAATTTGTTGTTGGTCAGAAGCAAAGAAGAGCATTTTGCTTAGTTTGGAAGTTTTGTTTTTCTGAGTGTCCCACATAATGTGTGACTTTAGCAGCAGAGAATGATGCAGCTTAAAAGTCAAAAGCATCACATATTGACTATCCATGATTTATACCCACCTCCCCTCAACTCACCCTGTCTACTGTATTTCTCCTTCAGAAGTGATTTCTTACATTTTTTCAGAATGGCCTTCAGCAACTTGTGGGGGGGGGGGAGATAAACTGTGGCTCTGAGAATATGTTTGGTGAATGAAAAGAGCACAACGCTCTGGTATGCTGATGTGCCGGATTGTTACTTTTTGGAAGAAAAAGCCTGCAAATACAGAAATTGAGGCTGCATTGCATTCAGGTCAAGTGTGCGTACTGTCAGGGAAGAAATTAAGATCTTGTTTTTGCACTCTTGTCTCATAAGACACCTTTGCTCTTTGATTGTGAAGCAAAACTTGGCCTATTTTTGATATTCTGGTGCATGCAGTAGTTGAAAGTTTTTCCCCTGTCAGACTCCACTGTAACTATTTTGAAAATGTATTTTTACCTGACGTGATGTCGTCAGTGTTTGTATTCGTGAGGAGAAAAATAATAACAGAACAATAAACTGGGTTTAGAGTTGAAAAGTGCATTATCCATATTTGTTGACGCCCAAGTGGTGCAGCTTTGCAGAACCATTGGCAGCGTTGGCTGGTTGGAAGCTAGTGAGGGATCTCGTCCTTGTTGCTGTGCTACGAGCTCTTAGTGGTCGATCAGGTGGATGGTGGGATAGTATGACCCTCTGCAGCCATCACATCCCTCTGGTAAAAGCTCCTCACTGTTGCGTGAACTGAAGCAGCCGGCAGCAGCAGCAGCACACGGCTTCCTCTCAGCCAACAAACTGAGGGAGTTAGCGACGATGAGGACTGTGGGCAGGGGAATTAGCCAGTGCTGACTGGAAGACAAAGAAAACTGGGAGTAAAAACATGGTTGTTGCACATATGGATAAATGGATGTGCTTAGCTTTCAACAGGAGTCATGAACTGGAGCCAGATAGCAATAAAAGATGAAATATAGTTGCATCATAAACTGTGGCTCTGAGAAAGTTGAGACAACGTATGTGACACTGTGTGCACAGCCAGATTTACTGGATTGTCACTAGATTTATATTCAGTATTTCATCCAGATTTCATGACGGTGCAACTGACTGTTGAAGTATTTGCCAGGTTCTGTTCTGTTGTGTCACTGAGGCCTGAGATAAGAGCACTGGTGTTCATGGTGGTCTGCTCAGATCTTGGTCATGTGGACTATGTAGCTGTGGGAGGGAGGTTCATTCATATGTCGTTGCTCGTATTAACAATTTATGGCAGTGAGTCTTTTTGCCTTTTTGCTCGCCCTGGATACAGAGGGAGAGAGGAATGACCCAGCTTGTTTCAGTGAATGAGTAAAGTTGTCTTGTGAAATCTGTGTGGTTATGCCGTGTTGTGTGTGTTGAGCTGGCTGAGGCTGGTGGGACGTGAAGTGCATGGAGGCCAGAACCGTTCAAACGCAGTGTACGCCTCCCACATCCGACAGCTAAACTTACGGTATGGATTCTTTTGGACAGCATGAAAAAGAGTCAGGGATCTACTTATTAGTTTACTAGAATATGTAAAATAACTGAGGTATCAATAATTAACATGCATATAATAATCACAAAAAAGTAAATTAGTCCTGACAATGTAGCTGTTCCTCTAAGTATGATGTAAGATTATATTTTCATATCAAAATATAAACACAAACATGATCTATAATATAGGAGTATAAAATTGTAACAATTGTATAATGCACAAAAACTTTATCTGGCTTTTCAAAATAAATCATAGAGGTGACATATAATTGTGCAAAAAACTAATTAACTGGTATGGATGTGAGGAGGAGGTGCTATTGTAACGAGAGCAATAGGGTGTGTGAATTTATTTGGATCTTGCATAAACAAAATTAGACACACTATGAAAATACTATTTAAAAAAGGAGTTCTCTTGTTGTCCAACCTTAACCCATTAAATGGAGTGAAAATGTCTTTTCTGAATCAAACATTTGAGCCTTGTTTTAATCTCCTATCTCTGCTAAAGTGCCCTTGAGTAAGGCAGCAAGAATTTACCCTGCAGCAGGAGAGGAAAAACGAATACAGTTGCAGTCACAACATATGTAATGTAAAGAAACAATAAATCTCCCTTACATCTGATAGTGTTTTTTTATACTGATGTGATTGTGTATCTCAGTGTGTAGTGAATAATAACAATGCTGCCATTGTTAGAGTTGGATTCCCAGCGGAGCCACAGTCGTCACCTTCATCCAGCTTGTAAAATGCAACACTTTAGACGAACTGTTCACTGAATGCACATTTGTTCAGTATCCATGGTGATGCTATGTCCAAGGGGGAAACAGTGTTGAAGGACAAACTCCCCGCCCCGATCAGATGACACTCATTTAAAACATCAGCCATCTCTTCCCCCGCCGGCCACCTTTTTGCCTGCCATGTTCCCATGTCAGTTCTTTCCCTCCTTGTCACATGTCATCCCGGTTTGTGTTGATTTACATCAGTCTATGCTTGGCGGCTCTCCTGCTCAGAGACACCCAGATGACTGTAATGGTAGCTAACTAATGACGCCCGGCTACAGATTTGGCTCACACTGAATGAATGAGGGCTGTTTGTGAGCGGGGATCAGAGAATCCAAGTGTCCATTGCATGCCAGACGGATATAGCAGGCAGGCGGTCTGTGTACCTCCCCGGCTGGTTGGAAGAGGAAGAGGAGGAGGTCTGGATGTGTGAACAGCTGGTGACTTAATAAAGTGGTGTTGGATGATGGAAGGAAAGAGTGCAGAGAGGAAAAGATGAGAGGTCAGGGACTTCAGTCCATGGGCTCTGACCTGATGAGAGACCAAAGTGATACTGACCCGATCTATCTTGGACATGAGTTTTATTTTCTTAGATATTGTACAGCCAAAAATACAGGCATTGAATGGCTTTAATTGTACTTCATGGTTTTGCAGAACAATGCCCTCCTCTTTCTCTGCAGGATTACACAAAAAGCACTGAGCTGATTTGAGGTGAATTTGGAGGAGGGATGGGGCATGGACCAGGCAACAACCCATTAACTTTTGGGGCAGATCATTTACTGTAAATTTGAATTTCACCTCTGAAAGTCTGGTGTATGTTGTTTGACATTTGCCCTGAAAGAGGTCTGCGCTCCATGAGGGCCCTTGAGTTGTATGTTGCTTTGTTTATTTGTCAGCCGTATGAGTACTGAACGCATTTGCATCAAATCTGGTGAGGATCAGGAAGACAGAGAAACGTGTGTAGGACTGGTTGGCCTTGGTGGAGACGTGCTCTATTGGGTGTCATTCTGGTGGTTTGGTTTGTTTTCCTCTGTTCTTTGGTAGCAGTATATAGGAAACCCAGTGTTTACATTCTGAATCGAAACATTTTTATTGTCAGTGCTGATATTTTAGTCTTGAAAAATGACTCATCTATTTTGAGATGCCTGTGACTTTGATCACAGCAGCGGACGCGCTGTCAGTCAGGAATAAACCCAGATCCACACCTTCATTTCCCGCTCTTCTCGTTGTTCCAGTGGCTCCAACATTGACCTCTTTTTTATAGAGGTTAATCCCTCAAGCATGCACACTGAATGAGGCATCTCAAGCTGAGTGGCGGGCTTCACTGTGGGGGGGCAGGGGCAGCCGGAGGACACTTCCTCTCCTTTTCTCCTCCCAGCCACTTCCTTCCTTCCCTCCCTCTCCTCCCTGCTCCGCCTCTGTATTGGCTCTTGGGGGGTATGAACAGGTGTTATTCCCCTGTCAGGGGCTGCTATTGGAGGAGATGGCAGGAATGAAGTTGGCATGGGAATGACTGGGAAATCAGGTCAGCATCTTGAACTCACACACACAAACATAGCTAGACACCACCAAGAGTATCTAAAAATAACAATGTCACTGACGGGGGGTGGACAGGAAAATAAAGTAAATGCGAGCAGAAGCATTTGTTGAAATAGAGGATGTGATGAGTTCAATGGTGGCCTGGACAGAAACAGATATGGAGGAAGGCAGAAGATAAACATGGAGTGGTGGCTTAGGAGGTAGAAAATGAAACAGAGGATGAGGATGGAAAAGGAGTATCTGGCCGGATGGGGCAAACCATGTCCCCCATGATTGTCCCTGCCACACTTTGTTAAGGCATCCTGCTGTGCCCCACTCACCCCGCCTCTTTCCCCGGGCGCTGACACATTGTATTCCTGACAAACACAGTGGGGGGGACATGAGGAAGAGCAGAGGAACGGAGGAACAACGGCTGCAGGAAGCAGCGCCGTATTGTTCGGGCTGAATTACACGGTCACGCAGGGTGGGCAAAGAAGAAACCCGGCGAACGAGAGAGGACGGAAGACGACACATACTGTAAAGAGGGATTAGCTCAAAGAGTATAGGGGAGGGGCATGAATATGGAACAAAGTCAGACCTGGGTCAGACAGTAAAAAAACGTCTTGGTATTTGCTTCAGCTTGAGTACCATGAGAATAAATTTAGGCAGAAAAGTACAACTTCCTGATGCCGAACTGAAACAATAAGCTGCAGGTTTTTCCAGGAACAGAGGAATTATATCTGCATCTCAAATGGAGGAACCAGGACCTAAAGTTGGTTGATGCAGGAATGATGATGTGTATTTGGCAGCGCTAAATGTTACTGACTGGTTGAACAGACCTCAAGGTGACTTGCTTAGTACTGCAGTCATCTACACTGTAATCAAACACTAGATGCCATTAATCTCACCATTGGGTTCTTTTAATGTTTGTCGGTGTTTAAAGAAATCAAAGGTTCAGCATTTTGGGAAATACACATTTTTGCGTTTGTTACTGGCACAGCCAGATGAGAAGATCAATATTTCTGCTAGAGCTGTGAGGTTTTTACCTGAACTTATCATAATGTTCTCTCCAAAGCCCCAACCCCCCCCCACCAGCACCTCTAAGACTCATTAATGAACACTTTGTACACTGTTATTTCAACCTGTGTGCAAAGATTAATGTAAAAATTATTCATCGTGATCAATAACCTGGGGCAATGACTTGCTGGAGTCATCATAGTGACCAATGGAGATGCGGCACACAAGTACTGAGTAGATGGACAAAATGTTAGTAGTCTAATTACCTCTGTCCAGTCTTTATGCTAAGCTAGGCTAATCAGCTCCCTGCACTAGCCTTGCACAGACACAAGTTGTATCAATCATCTAAGGCTTTATTCACACGACTTCGTTTTAGTTGTAAAATCCATCATTTGGATGTTAACACCCCATTCAAGTGCATAAAACCGCTGCTGGTTTTGGTTTGAAAACTTTCTTGTTGTCTGGACCAACTGAGACCTTTGAAAACGATGATGTAGACATGGTCACTCTCTGATTGGCTCACCCTCAACTACCAGTGGAGCAACATGGATAATGAACCTCAAGAGTCGCTGATCTTGTTGTCTTTGCGACCAGCTGTTGTGCCAGCCAGTCTTTATGCTAAGCTAGGCTAATCAGATCCCTGCTCTGCCCCTGCTGACTGTTCAAATGTAGTTAAGGTTAAAAACATGACAAAAGTCCATCACCCAGTTTAAAAAAGGGCATATTTCTTTTCTGTTTTGCAGGGTGTTTGTTACAGCACACAGTCAAACATCAGAGCTGCACAACAGTAAATTACAAAAAGAAAGAGACATAAACAGGGAAGTTGCAGGGACAGAGAGAGGAAGATACTGTAGAGATGTTAAAGGAAGAAAAGGGCCAGTGAAAGCAAACGATCAGGCAGGCATCTTAATTGAATAGACATGTACAGCTGTAGAGCTCGTCCTCAAGAGGTTTTCAACAAATGTCACAGTGAATGAGGAGACTGATGGAGGACAGGATCGATCATTTTAGTCCCCACTACATCCTCACCCTCCTCCACCTCACCCACCATTCATGCCTTCCCTACACTGTCCCAGAGTACTTTAATACCCCCCCCACTGACTGACTGGCTGATCTTCGTCTCCCCTGCTCCCTCAGGTATGGAGAGCAACATTAGACCACCTCACCACTCCACCACCCCTCACTTCCTCCGTTGTGCATCCCCTGCCCTTTGCATGATCCTTCTACATGGCTGAATGTTTTAGAGCTCCCGCTGCACACCAGCTAGCCCTTTAGTGCACTTTCCATTTAACAGCAGCAAAGCAGAGGTTGTCAAAAGGCTTTAATGCTCAGGAATCAGCAGTGGATCCACATGAAAGAGTAATGGAGAAGATGGGCAACTGGGCTTTGTGCTACATGTCTGGGAATCCTGCAGAAGCTGTACGTTTTCCATCCTTCCCATCCTACAACTTTAGTCTTATTTTTTGGTTAATTCTCTTAATTATGTATCATATTCACCAAGTTTATAACTTAGATCTGGAAACATGGCGACATCACCACAAGTAAATCCTCTAGGAAAAAGATACGCAAATGGTTGGATGGTCGCACAGGTTGTTAATGAGCCAACACTTAGGAAAGTAAATAATTAAACATGAAATGTTGCTAGTAATTCTCGCACAGGAAAACTATACATGTACTATGAAGCCAGTTAGTTAAGCATGATGAAGTTTATCACCTGTTCCACCTGTTTGAAAATTAGAAAATAAAATGTTCATTAAATAACCAGGGGCTCATTTATGGAAGGCTTTGTAGGTAAATTAGAGGAATCTTGAAATTGATTTTACATTTTGCGGACAGAATTTAGTGTGATGTCCTGGATTCATAATCTTACTGTTGTGTTCAAAATAAGTTTATTTAACCTGCAAACTGCATCATATAACTGCAATGAAACAAAGCCTGATCTCAGCTATCATCATGGTTAATATATTATTATTATTATTTCCACTGAAGACTGAAGACATAATTATACTTTAAAGAAAACAGTAAGGATATTTTCCAATTCCACCCTAGAGCTATAACTTGCCTCTAACTATAGATATAGTAAGTGCTATAAATAGCCACTTCAGTTGTACAGTATAGAACTTCAACTTGCAGAAATCAATCACAATGCAAACCTGTAGTACATCACATCACATTTTTTATAGTTGTAGTTGCTTTATTAAAAGCATCTCCTGCCACATTAATAACAGAAATATAATCTTGGCTATAGCAAATTGCATGAATAGCTCTTACTTCCCAGATTGTATTAAGCAAACAACACTGGAGTTGATTAAAAAACTGTAAATGAGGATACAAGACGATGTTGCAGCTCATGTCGCTGCTCAGGTAACTGGTTTGTTTTGTCTCAGCTGTGAACTGAGACGTTACTGATCTGACACGGCATGATGATAAGATGTGATGAAGGTTCATCGTATCAGTAGCCCGTCAGCCCACGCTGCTAATTGTTTTTAATCAACCCAAGTTTCTGCTGGTTTTACTGGCAACACTGTAGTCTGTCAGGCACCTGCTGATAATGTTTAGCTAAGAGGCACAGACTTTTCTTAACAGGTAAAACAGTAGAAAATTCCCTCCTGGTCTGTGCTTAGAAGACAGATTGCATGACTCCAACGTCCAATCCCATATCCCGCGCTGTTAGCTAATGGTAATGAGGATTCAGGGGGACGGATGATGGCAACACGCTCCATGGGATGGAATTAGCGCTGAGCATTTCAACTTTCCCTGTGAGGCAGTGGCCCTTTTATCCTGTCATTATTGGCAGAGACAATGGTGTGGTTAATCTTTTTAAGACAACACAGCGGAGGGCCAGGAGGGAGGGAGGGAGCCGTCCAATAATCTCATCAGAGACCAGACATACACTGTGATGGAGGAGGGTTCCTCCCTTACATGTCGAATCATCCTCCTCTCCTGGCTCATCTAAGCACTCCCCTTGTCCCTACCACTGTGTGAGTGTGTGTGGGGTTGAGGGTGTGTGTATGTGCATTAAAGAAAGGTGTAACATGTCAAGGGAGCCATCAGATGTACAGCGTACATGTAAGGAGAATGTGTGAAGCAGGCTGAAGGTATGTTGGGTGGTGCTATGAAGTGAAGACAGTGATTATCGTCAGGCAAACATCTTGTCAGCAGCAGGGGAACATGACAGTCACTGGTTCTACTGGTTCTACTGGCTGCGTGTCCAGTTTTGCTGAGCACGTCTCATATCCTGCCCCAATATGCTAAATATTTATCCTGTATACCAGTGATGCTGCCATGTAAAGAGACTGTGTTACCTGTGTAGTAGACCTGTGGGTGAAAAGCTGCGTCCAGTCTGTTTTGGAGAGAAATTTTCTTTTCTGTTTTTATTTTGGAGGCATTCGATTGCTTGTCATTTCAAATATTGAGTCCTGTGACTTCAGCCAGGTCTCTGAAGAGCGCTCTTGAAAATCGTAGTAGGCTGCTTCTGGCTGATCCGACCATGGGCAAAGAGGTGGGGTGTATGTGGAGCTGAGACTTGCATGACAATTTGTGGCAATAGCACCAACCTGTCACTCAAACTCACTTCATTTTATAAACATTTCACATGTGTAACATATTGCACAATATATAACAATATTAACCCCCCAAAAAATAAGCTCTCTTTCTCTGTGTAAAGGCAAATTCAACAAAGCAATTGACATAGACAGTCAGTTGATGGTTCCTCTAACAAATACCTATATATAATACATCTATACAAACATATACTGCATATACATGGGCAACAGGCATTACATTACAGTTTCAATTAAAAAGAAAACACGCCTCCATCTTCTTTTCAGGACTTACCAGTGTTTTGAGTTACCTCATCCTGTGTCTCCACTCTATATAAAGTCATTCACTGGTTTACAAATTTCTTCATAAGCATATATGTTATTTTCTCCATGGACATACATTGCTCCTTGTTGTTATTCCAAGCACCAGCTGTAACTGCAGCTGTTTTCTTCCAGTTGAAAGCTATCACACATTTTTTGTTTCTCAAGGTGAGATGTGATGAATACAAGTGTAAAGTTGGATGTTTTAACACGGGGGTCTTTGGAGATTGACTCAGTTTTGGAGCCAGTCTCAAATGGTCATTCTTTATCTGCACCAGAGCTCCAGAGGGAGCCACTTGGGCCAGAGGTATTTTGTGTTTTTGTGCATGTCATTGGATTTTGATCTGTACATAGGTCCATCCACAGTAATCCGTTCAAATCGGGCACAAACATTAATTTGCAGTGAAGGATGACCTGATTAGAGTTTGGTAGTAAAAGGTCAAAGATTAAGGTCACTGTGACCTCATAAAAGGCCAGTATCAAGTATTCAATCTGTAATTAACTACCACTGGACTGGTTAGTGGAGGTGTGATCGCCTGTCCCCTGCAGCAATTAAGTGCTTGCTTTGTGATGATGCACAGTAAAAACATGCTGTCTGTTTGTAATGAACTCATACAATATGTGAGACTGTCACACAATGGAAATGTAAAGGAAAATACAGAGTTTAAAAGGTTAAACTAACCTGCAGCTGCCAGCAGTACGTCCGCTCAGGGACAAACCCCACAGCTTTCCTCTCTCACTCACCCTCGAACACAATTTCTTCTCTTCCTGCGGATTCATCTCTCAGCTCCTAGTGGGACGAGCACATATATAATATAGAGGAGGATTGATTCAGAGAAGGTTAACCTTGTTGTTAACACCCCATCCCTCAACCCAGCCCTCCTGCCTGCTGACCAAACACTCGGCCTTGCACCTGCTCGCCGAACAGCGCTACAGTTTAAGGAGTGAACAGCAGAGGTATAAATGAATGTAAAGCATGAAGCAGAAGATCACAACCTTTGTTTTTGGCAAGCAGCCACTTGTTGAGGCCAGAAAATTCCTTTGACCCCAATAACCATGAAGGAAAATGTTTAGGTTGAGCGTGTGGACTACATGTGGTGTTTTAATCCATCAGAGGACAGAAGTGGAGCTGCTCTCTTAAGACGCTCAATGGAAAATCATTGGCAAGCCAAGCAGCATTTATAGCAGCTCTATGCAGCCCAAAGGCCATTGGAAGATGTTCCACAGTCATTTCTGTATAATTAGGACTTTATCAAGGGACCCATTTTAACATCAGAAGACACTACATTGGTTGCCAGCCCTAAGGTTACAAAACTGTGATGTACTGTAGAGAATTGCAGTGTAAAAACTAGCTATAGGCCCGATATGTGTGTGTATCAGAGAGTGTGTACGGGAGCATTGTGTGTACAGGACCCCAGGCTGTTAATAGTGATCATAATTTCATGGTATGTTTTCGAGTGTTTGTGTCAGCGTGTGCTAATGTGTGTGTGGCTGTGTTATATGTCTATGCTTGTAGCCACTGAATGCAGGAGAAGCTAAGGGTCTGTGGCACGCACACACACAGAAACACACACATACACACACAATCTCAAAGCCCCTCCCCCACCTCCTCCATAGGAAATCCATGTTCCTGACTATTTTTAGAGCTGCATGCATCCTCCCTATGGCATGTACCTCTCAATCAGTGATGTCTATCTGTGTCTGCTGTAAATCGAATGTACCCCCCACTGCCAACCAATCATACACATACACAACTGTAAACCTGTACAGTGCTTGTGAGGACCCTCATTCACATTAAGCCTCACTAACAGTGGTTTCCACCATTTCTCCCTCTGACCTCTTAATGCCAGGAACTGTCATGTCTGCTGTCATCAAACAGGATGTGAATTTTTCGTAAATCGCTCAATTGAATTTTAAAATTTCTAATCATTTCTAGATTCCTGCCGAGGTAAAACTGTATATTACAATAAGAAAAAGGATCAGAGAAATGTCTGAAAAAGCAACATCATTTTGTGCTGAGGTATTTATCATTGTAGTTTTGATGTGACCATTCACTCACATTCATCTAACAACACCTGTGATGAACCATTGTCCTAACTGTCTTTGTTTGGAGGGAAAATGAGTGATCTCAACAAAACCTCTGTAGAAAACCCTCATTTCACTGGAAAGAAACAATTCAAATGGTACTGTAGGTCAAAATGAAAACTCATTCGTTCATCAGAGCGTGCTGAAGGCTCATTTATTCTACCAGAAGACAAGTCATCACTGCAGCAATCTTTTTGTCCTCTCTGGACAAGCTAAACAGTAACATTATTTATCATGCTGCTAAATGAATGATTCACATACTTGATGGGCTGAAGTGATGCATTGCGAGTTGACGTGGCCTTGCAGTAAAAGCTGAGCCAGGTTCAACTGTTTTGCTGGATCTTGTTTTGTTGTTTGATTGAAGAGAGTTGGACAGGGTTAAAAATACTGCATTGACAATATAGTATTATATATATAGTCAATATAGTCAAATTTAGTTTTAATTCCTTTAAATGATTAACTTTGGTTGATGTTGCGTCCATGTTGTTTGGTTTGAAGTCAGATATATGAGAACTTTCTATCAAGGTTTTCTATCAAAGTCAGAATTACTCTCGCTGCATGTGGGGTATTGCTTATGGAAACTTATGTATTTGATGAATAATCCTCAACGGTCCTTACAAGGATAGAAGTACAATTGTACATACAAACTCAGAAATGCCCCCCCACCCCACTCCATCTGCTCTTTCCACTGTAACAGTAACAGTGGCGACATCCATTGAATGCACAAAGAGACATAATGCATAAGAACATTTGCACCAACTCACACATAGTCACACTCATAAATGTGCTTTCTGTTGCTTGATTAGAGACTCACTGAGGTGTGACGCTGTTTTTTTTTTTTTTTTCTGTTTCCCTCCTCAGTTTCTGTCAGCAAATGCAGAAATAATAGCAGCATGTGTAGTAGCACCACTGTGCAGAGACGAGGCTGAAGCGTGTGCTGAGGGATGGTCAGCTGCCCCGAGTCCCGTAGAGAGCAAAATTAGCACAGAGAGGCCAACGTGACAGACAGGAGGAGATACAGTGAGAACTGAATGTGGTGTTGTACATGAAAGGATGGTCCAGTAATTAGTCTTTTAAGTTTTTGATTATTTAACTTGAGAAACTTAAAAAAAAAAAAAAAACAGGTCAGGTCAAACCAGAAAGCAGCTCTGCAAAATTCATCTCTGCGTCTTCTTGAAATAGACAATGTATGATGATGATGATGATGATGATGGTGAAGTGGGGGCTATTTGCTGCAGCTGAACATGCTCTCTAACCTAAACTTCTTTGTATTTTTCCTCTACTTTGCTCTTTTTTTCCACCCAGAGAGTTTGTTCGAATGATGGTAGGTGATTGAATTCAACAGAGCTGTTGAAAAACACTGTTTAATATCCTGCTAACTATGTAACAGTCAGTTAGCAAGCTCATAAAGTTCACATAATTCATCCAAAAGAGGTGTTTGCATCACCAGCTCCTGTCTCTTCACTCTCCCTGTTATGAATAGTGCAGTATAGCCAGTGACTCTACTGTAGCGTCCTCCATGTTGGATTCTCTGGTTTCTCAGAGATCGGCGCTGTAACAGCTTGTATTTACTCAACGGTGCAAATTTGCTCGTTGAACTTGATGCCGAACAGTTTGCAGGGATCTACTTCACTCCCACTGATTGTGGTCATTTCATAGACATTAAAGCAATTTGCCACAAATTTTCCCATTAGTAAACTCTGATGCGTGACAGTTTTTATTTCATTTCTATGACCGGGAGCATATCTAAGTTTTCAACATACAAGATGGTTTCAGGTAGATTTTTTTGCAACAGGAAGCTACATTTGGATTTTATGGGGATCTAACATCTAGGCATCAAAAAGTTGACAAAGCCCTGTACTTTTTTGTGAAATTTGCTAAAACTAACAAAAACAATGAGCCTTACATGTTGAAGGCCTTTGTTGAAAAGTGAGTGTCCTTGAGCAAGTCACTTATTCCCCCCAGCACTTCAGTGTGTCTCTGTGTCTGACCCTGTGCTGGGCCGTCCCTGGAGAGGAGGAGGCATCAATAATATCACATTTAGCCCCTGTGGACAGTATCATGACCTTTTATTTGCTTCGTAAATTATGATTTGTGCGATGGAAGTCACATATCTTGGTACAGTAATGTTTCATAGACAGTTATCATCAATTTCAATGAACAAAAAGACAATAAGTTACTTTTTTATCTAGTCTGACAACTTTAATAGCGACAGAAACTCTGTAGAAATGATTATCATGTGAAGTTGAGGCTCAATAGATCACAGATTCTTATTTCACCCAAACACTACAGCAACTTGTTTTACTGATCAAACAAGCAGAAGAAAACAGAAAAAAAGATCATGTTGTTGAAGTGAAAAGCTGCAACGTCTTCAGCCTTCCTCGTGGTTCATGGTGTAGAGCATTTCAGTGTATTTACATATGAAGCAGAGAATGAATTAAATCCATGAAACTAGCTGATAGAGCTTCGAGGCTAATGACTAGTGAGAATATGTAAAAATTATTACTGTTCAAACAGAGCTTGCAGGACGGCCTGACAAAGAGTATATATGACTTAGGAATCATACACAGCAGCCATGTATAAAGTTTAATTCACTCGGCTCAGTTAGAAATGAAGAAGACTCCGAATTAGAAAAGTTCGGAAGAAGAAATAAAGTGTGAAGAAAGATATCCGCGGCGCAACAGTGTGAATGCCTTCCAGGAAATTCTGTTTGAAGTGAGAGCCGTTATGGACAGATTTAAAAGCTTATCGCATCTTTCTGTGATTGTCGACTTTTAACCAGCCGTCCAGTGGGGCCATTCAGATCAACTACAAACAGTTCTGCCTTTCAGGAAGCTCAGAACAACACAGCAGATGAACTAGTTGTTGTCCAGCATTTCTAGCAATAAATATAATCAACATATACATTTAACATAATTCATCAAATCAACAGAATTCGGAAAGATAAGACGTGCCATATTTTCTATTAATATATCATATTGTCAATTACATTTTATCCAGTAGCAGATTAACACAGTTAATTCTTAATAAAATAAATTCTTTAAAAAGAATTATATATGGTCACAACTACATTGTCCTGAGTTATATAATTGTTTGAATACTACTTATCCAGTAAATGTTACATAGCACCATTTAAATTAAATTTATATTATAAATATAAAGCTTACACTGCCAGGTGGTTAGCTTAGCTTAGCATAAAGACTGGAAATGGGTGGAAACTGCTAGCCTGAAAGGTAAGGAAATCTGCCCTCCAGCCCCTCTGAAGCTCAGGGGTTGTATCTTCTTCTGGAGTCCAGCCCACTAAGGTGTTGTCTTTACTCTTTAGTTTGGACCACAACAAACTAAGTGTGTATTCCCCAAAATGTAAACTGATCCCTTAAAGTGGGACCAGAAAAAAAGAAAAGCTTCGGTTTGAAACACCCAGGAAAACGTTTTAACGTGTCATTAACGAGACCCACAGTCCGTGTAGAGCTTGACTCCGACAGCCATGTTTCTATTTCTGGAGCCTCAACAGTTTGCCTTGTTTCTATACATGACAAGAAGGGTCATGCTTTACTATTTAAGTGCACTACATTTCCAAGATTTACTGTTTCCTGATGCAAAGGGGAGCTTGTCGTACTCCCAAGTCATTCATTTATGATGGTGTTTGTCATTTGGCTGCAGGCAGTTTGACTTGGCCGACTCCGACTCTCTAAGCTGTCACAGACCCACACCCGGGACCCAGAATAGCCCTCGTACATTTCTTTCCCTCAGCCCAACCATCTCCTTTGCTGCCACCAGGGTGCTGCTCCAGTGTTGATTTTGGAGGCCCGACTGCATCTTTACTTCCCTCTCTTCCTCCTCCTCCCTCCCTTGTCGCCCCCTATCAGACACTTCATCTTTGAGTGTTTTATTGCATTGTGTCCTTGTAGAGGAGGACCTTTGGGCTCGCTCCAAACATCCAAAAAAATATAGCTCACTCCCCCCCATCCTCCAGCTCGCCTTGCTCTTGGCTCAGAAAATATGGAGCACGGCTGTCTGTTTTTTCAATTGCTGCCCGTCCTCTGCCTTACCTTTGAGTGTCCTCCCTGTTTTCATCTTCTCCTTTTGTCTTTTTCTCCTTCAGCACTGGCAGTCAGCAGGTTTTTATGGAGACAGCGTCGCAAGGGTGCATGACAAGTGAAACCGACCTAACGCCACTCTTCCCAGAGCCAGGCCTCTGTTTAGATCAAGTTTCTTGTCTCTCCAGAAAATACATTTTATTCCCAACGATATCCCTCGTGTTTCTCGTATTCCTGGTTTCTCTGTTTCTCTGCCTTCTGACTGGCTTTTTTCCTAGAATGGCTTTTCATCTCTCTTCATTTCAGATGGGATGTATTTGCTACTAAGCTCAAGCGATGAATTTCAGGTTTGAGCTCATAAGTGAGGGTGGGCTGCAAACTAATGATTATTTTCATTAGCAATTAATCTACCCATCATTTACTCTATTAATAGGTTCGTCTTTTGTCTGCAAAATCTGAGTAAATTGCACCAAATGCATCTTTAAAGCCCAAGATGACAAACTTTTTCTATTTGACCTACAGTCCAAAACCTATGTTTACTAAATACCATCAAATCTTCAACCAGTGGAAACAGCAAATGTTTGGTATTTTACATGAAAATAACAAACACTATTATTAAGCAATTATTAATCTTTTGTAGATTGACTAATTGACTAATAGAATATGCTAGAATTTTTAATTTACTTTCAAACAAACCCTCCAAGGAAGTCTAAGGAATCTGTGGTTATTACTGAGGGATGTCGTCTAAGATTTTGATAAATTGACCAAAAAAAAAAAACTTTTCTTGTGAATATTTTAACAGATCAAAATTCTCTTGGCCAAATTCCTTGTTATGCAAGGTTTTAAAAAAGCTAAATTTAAGCTGCAGTGAAAAAAACAAAAGCTTATCCTGTACATCATCATACTGCATGTTTGAGGTGTTGAACATATTGGCCTTCATCTCCATCTTTACTTCCTCTCACTCTTCTTCCTCCTCACCTTTTATTGCTGGTGCTGTGGTTGATGATGCCTTCCCACCACCTATCAGTGAAGTGATGTCAAACCATTGGCAGCAATGTACATTTCATCCTTGTGTGTGAGAGCACACAAACAGGGACCCACTCATGTAAACACAACTCCATAGACACTAGTGGTCTACAACCACAGAGGGAACCTTTAAAGCTGCAGCTTTTTTTTTTTTTTTTTTTATTTTCTTCACCAGTTAAACTTTTTTTTCATCAGACCAAAAGTGCGAAGCCTATAAAATCAGGTTTCAGTTTCAGAGAGAAGAATCAATGAGTCTATGCTTAAGTCAGATTTTCTTTCAATTAACTAATCAATTATTAACTATTTATGGTGACAAAACACACAAAAAGAAAAAAAAACCCGGCAAACCAGTTGGGTGTTGTGATCACTGTTAAAATGTCTTTACTGCTGTAAAGCAGGATGTGTACCGAATCATTGTTGGTGATGGCCCCTCTACAGAGAGGGCTTCATCCTCAGCACCCCTTTGTTGTTAACTGTGTTAGTCATCTGTGGAGTGAATGGGACGTCGCTGTTGTAAAAGGAGAGAGTTACAGTTGCAGCCTTTCTCTGCTGTTATTGGCGTCCGCAGACAATGGGTTTAAGGGCTGAAGTAACAGTGTGTAATCTGACAGGACACAGGAAACGAGCTGTGCCTGGTCGTCCCTTCCTCCACCTGCAGTGTGATCAGCTGCTGAGGCCTGTGTGTGTGTGTGTCTGTGTGTGTGTGTGTTGGAGAGGTACACAGATGAAGTAATAGACTGTGTGTCAGCAGACAGAGGTAAACCTGTTAGGACTCTTTATTCCCTCCAGGGACAGTTTCATTGTGCTGTTTAGCTCAGTGCAGCCGGATGAATGAATAGAAATGAGTGGAAAAGGTTTGAAGTTTTACGAAAAGTGGTCGTGTGTCATGTGTCGCTTTTAGGAAAGAGCTGAAAAAGAGCTGGTGAAAAGAGGGTTTTGTATCCATGACAACAGGCAAGAGCGAGGGCAGCAAATGGGAGCGGGGTCGGGTGCATTAGACATTTGAGTCCTAGACCTGAGAATGTGAAAGATCCACGAGATCAGAGCGGTGTCTTGTCACTGAGGGCACATTCAATCATGCCCCCCCCCACCCTCTGAAATCAAACACACGCTGTAATCTGACCAGCTGCCCACTAGGTGAGTTAAAGGAGAGATTTACTGTTCCCAGGGAGATGCATGCAGCTTGTGTAAGAGCATGAGGATGTGTTGAGGAAGGTGAGAGGGCTGAGGAGGGACAGCTGCAGTCCTGCCGAGGAATTCAGATAATGTGACTCCACGTCCAGCTTCGTGACTACCCATGATTCCTCTTTGCAGGGGTATTAATAAACCTGGCAGGGCTCTCGCTGCGAGCTCTCATCATGAGCCGCACGTCGTCAGTCACAGGAGCACACACTTCACTGCGAGCCCTCACCTTTCCATCTGCTTTTGTGTATCTGCATGTTTATGTGCCACTGACAAGGCGTCCAACACCTGTGTCCTCCAACTGATATTGTGAAGTCATCTAACACTTTATTGATCAGTCTGTTGCTTTGACCTCTCACCCTTCCAGTGTCAACTACAGCTCTGTGTCCCTTGAGCTTGTAGCGGGTCGATTGCTTGGGCTGAACACAGTACTTTTTTCTTTTTTTTTAATGCCATTGACAGTAAATAATAGTGGACTAGCTGAATGTGACACCAACCATTGGTTTGTCACTGGTTGCTTTGAAGCCAACAGACTTTTTATTTATGGCGGCTTTATTGGAGCCAAAACAGGCAGAATGAAGCCAAGGTCAGCGGCACAGTGGAGGGACCGATCCACAGTGGAGCTCAGTGCCGGGCTGCGTCTAATGATTATTTTCATTATCTGTTAATGAGTCAAAAAATAGTCAAAAATGCCAATCAAAGTTTCCCAGAGCCCACTTTAAATTACTCATTCTGTCCGAACAGCCAGCCCAGTGTCCCTCAGGTCCCCCTGTATTACTACTATATTATAATATTACTACTAATAATAATAATAATAATAATAACTTTATTTACGCAGCACTTTTCTTGACACTGTTACAACGTGCATGTAGAACCAGATAAAAGAAGAAGGAGGACAAGGAGCCTGAGCATAATAAAAAAAGAGAAGAAGAATAGTATCAGTTGTAGTATCAGCATTATGCAAAAGGATCTGATGCTAAATATGCAAAAACAATACTGTCAATAATATCTGTATGTACTAAGGTTAGAAGAGCTGTGATGGTTGGGTTTAGGAGCTGCAATGTTTTATTATCCAAACCATATCTTTACTCTGTTTTATTTGCCTTAACCAAAGTCGTAACCATTCCTAAACCAAACCTGTTAATGAGCACCATAATGAGGACTGTTTTTATGTGTTGACTTTGACAATCAGTGAATTAAAACGAAGAAAAGCAAAAAAAAAAAAAAAAAAAAAAATCACAATAAGAAATTAACACAGAAATATATATAAGTGCTACATAATGGTATGACTGAAAATTTGTCCAATGAACATCACAATCTAATTTTCATATTAACTATTCCAGATTGTAATGTTGCTCAGTAAACATTACAAATGCATAATTACAACATTAAAAGGAATGTAAATGAACTGTGCGGCTGCTGTTTTCTTTTTAGATCGTACCAACTCCTCTTTGCAAAGCCATGAAATGGATGTTTTGTTATGTGGTTAAATTAATGTTAATGTCACTAATGAATCATCATTAACAACAACTCTGTGTCTGCCTTCCATTTTTATTATTTCTAGATTATCACATAGGTCCCATCTGTGGCCTGATCTGATTGTACAGAGGGAAAAAAATAATACGTTTGTGAGTTGAAGCCTTTCTTCAGACTCTTGGTACAAAAACAGCACAAGAATCAATCTCCCCCTCTCTCTCTCTCTCTCTAAAAAAAAAAAAAACTGCTTCTAAAATTGTTTCCAATGTGATCGCACCCTTCACGAGCTGCTCAGGGACACTTCACCAGGGAGGATGTTTGCCAAAATGGGGGCTTGAATTTGGGTCCTCTGGATGAATGACTGTCTCTTTCAGTACAAGGCCATCCCGTCGCCTCAGTGTGATTGAACATAACAAGTGACACTTACATTGCATCTCGTGTATTGGTAGATTTCGGAAACAACAGTAGATAAACCCCCCCCACCACCACCACCACCCCTATCTCTCTCTCTCTCTCTCTTTCTAGATCCAGTGTCCAAACTGAGACTCACTTTGGCAGACATGTATTATTCAAACAGCATCTGGCACCACTGCACTCACACAACTCCCCCCC
>CM076661.1:4523818-4638712 GCA_038496675.1 Rachycentron canadum | reverse complement strand
CCCCCACCTTGAACAACTTGCAATTACAGCCACTGCATCTGGCTCGGGCTCGCGTGGCCGGCAAATTTGCAAGTCGCCAAGTGGAGAGTTCTGTGTGATTGCGTGCCTCATTTCTGTTTGGCTTATGTAATATTGATGCCCGACGTCAGCGGTTCAGACGCCATTTCAAAAAAGGGAGATGGGTGGGGGTTTACTTCCTTGTTTATAAAACTTTTAGCTCTTTGTCAGCCGGTCAAGTATGCTTTGATTTGTTTGCCTGGCTGGATGAAAAGAAATAAAGTAGACATGGAGATGAGGGTGAGGATGAGGATGAGGGAGGGGCGTATAAGCCTTGCGGGGGTGGAATATTAAATCTGATGTCGTCAGATTGGCAAGAAATCATTGACAAATGTGTTTACTTGCTTTTTTCTGTGATTGCTGGGGTAAAGCAATAATCAGGACTATAATGAGCGAGGCCCATAATCCCTGCACTTGGTGACAGAAACCAGGCCTGCTTAATTAAGGCACTGATTTCCCACGAGGCACTGGGGCCTTTTTTTTCCCCTTGTCCTCTTTATTGGCTTGACTTTATTTGGGATTTTGAGCGGAGGCGTTCCCATGATCTGAACGGGCTGAAGTGGTGCAGGATGTTTTTTCTTTTTTTTAAAAAACATACTTACTAATGTTTTATGTCATGTTTTATTTTCTACAATTCATTTCCTGCCCCTCTGTTGATGTTGATTTACATCAAGAAAGATGCAGATTATGTTTTCTACTCAAACTTTTAAGGAACAGGGCTCCTCGTAATCCTGCCACCACCGAAGTCTCCACACTGCGGTGAAGTGGAAGTAATGTGTGCTGTTTAAAAACCATGCTTCAGACCCTCCACATGTGCTTTAGCAGTGGTTAAATGCAGTCTAGCGTGAGGGTAAAAAGCGACTGAAAAGCACTCAGTAGATTAAGGGAAGAGGTGGAGGCAGAGGTAACTTTCAAGAGAATTTGGAAAGGTTGTGTTTAGTTCAACACAGAAAGCCCAGGGCCCGGGTCGGAGGCAGGAGGTGTTTCAAACAGAGGGACCAGGGAGAGAGAAAAGAAAGGTCGTATTTAATTGCAGCATTTTAAGCGGCTGCTCCTGCTCTAGCCTGGAGAATAAGTCTGCCTAGTTTTTGTAAAAATCCTCAGACTTTGCAGAGTAAAAGTCAAGGCGATTTTTAGGGTCAGTCTGCACCAGCAGACAAGAGACAAAAGTAGAAGTGGAGAAAGGATGTCGCACATCTCACGCCCTCTGATGTGTTACACCAGCACACTGGTTTCACTCTTGGAGTGGTTATATTATTTAGTGTTTGTGGAAGTCAAGCCAGAGAGGAGAGCAGTGAATCTACTGTCGGAGAAGAGGCGTGGGGAAGTGGAGAGGAGGCGGGCAGCTACAGCAAATTTCAGCCACAGTTTGCTTTTTGGCCACAGAATAGAGGGAGAAAGACAATCTGCATCAGCCTCCATCTCTATCTCTGCCCGCCACCACCTCCACTTTCATGTCTCACTCCTGTCACTGTTTTCATCACTTCTTCTCCCTCCTCCGTCTGCTCTGGACTGGGGGAAGAGAGGAGGCTGCTGGCGAAGGGCAGCCCAGTGCAGCAGAGGTGTGAAGCCTCTAATCGCCTGTCATTACCCAGTGGCTCTTCCCACACCAAGGGTGCTATGTCTAGCATGCTAGCATCAATAAATCATTATTGAGTTAATTTTAACACATTAGTGTAATTCAGTTTAACAGATGACAACACTTGTGAGGTGACTTCATTGTACTTACTTTTTACTTTACTGCAGGTTGGATTTTCTGGGACTTTTCAGTTGTCTGCTCCCACAGCATCAAGGGAGACAGAGCAGTGTGGTTTCAACCTTATGCTAGCCTGTTGTGTTAAAATTTTTATTATTGTGTTGACTTTTACTGGCTCACATCCATGCTCCTTCTCAAAGCAAATATATTCAGTTAATGGGACATATGTTTCCAAAACCTCCAAAAATGCTACACATAGCAGCCCCCCAGGGACCGTTGGACATTTTGTTGGCTGAGATGTGTCAAGTACAGAGCTGAAGCTCAGAGATAATATTAGGTTAGCATAGCTTAGCATGAAACCTGGAAACAGGAGGAGAAATAATTGGCCTGGCTATGTCCACAAAAGAGCCAGGCTAGCTGCTACCAGTGATTATGCTAAGCTAATGGCCAGCACTGGACTTAATGCACAAACACGAGAGTGCGTTCACTGTCACTGTCGAACTGTCTGCTAGAAAGCAAATAAGTATTTCTCAATGTCAAACTGTTCCTTTCATTCTTACCACTGTCATATTGAAGATCACCTGCTTTTATCAGTATTGCACCAGTCAGTACACTAACTGGAAACTACGGGACCATACAGGAAGTGGTGCATTTTTTGTGTTTGTAATAAACAGGAATCAGAATTAGTTTCTAGATCCACCGCAGTCGGTGAGCACCAGCAGCACGTGGTTATTTACTGTCTAACATCATGAAAAGTACAAAAGACTGCAGCTATGAACCCACCCACTATTTAGTCTCGGATACAATGTATTTTGTGCCATAATTTTATGTTTTCTTTTGTTTGTTTGTTTGTTTGTTCAATTAGCACATGCTATATTAGATGCATATAACCTGTTACTCTTGTTTGTGCTATATCTTACAATGTTACGAAGAAGTTAAGATGCTGTCTTTACTTAACAAATCAAAACAGCTTCTTCGTCCACATACTGTAACTGTAGCTGGGCATCTCTCTGCAGAAGCAATGAAGTGATACTCAGTTTAACTAAAACAACAGATTAGAGAACACTCATGACATATTCATGCTCTTCTGTCGCTCCTCCACAAATCCCTGCTCCTCATTACTTTTACCCCACAAACCCCAGAGCTTTTTTTTTTTTCAAAAGTTTTACCACAGCCTCTGAAACTGTTACAGCCCTGATAGAACCAATATCACAGCAGGTCACACACAACAGCAAAATCAAGGCACCGTATATAAAGAGCACATTGGAGGCATGTGAGCATGCATGCATATACCTGAGAGTCAGTGTGCGTGTGTGTGTGTGTGTGTGTGTGTGTGCGCGCGTGCGTATGTGTGTGTTTGTACATGTGAGCACTACTCTCACACCCTCCGTGTCTTTCCTGTCAACACACCACACTAAAACCATTCATAATGCGCCACCATCCACTGCACCAACAGCAGGACAGTCCCTGTAAACACCACACTCTGTGTGTTTGTGTGCACAGCAGGTGTTTGATTGTATCTGTATCACCCCGCACACACACACAAACACACACATACGCACACACACGTACGTTCAGAGTGGCTCTTTGCAGTTTCCACAGTGGCTGGTGCCAGATGTTGGGATATATGGATGAATTATTGATAATTGTCACAGACAAATGCAAATGTTGCTTAATGTTCACACATTGCTCCGTGTGTGCGTTTGTGAGTGTGTGTTTGTGAGGGTGTGTCTTTGTGTATATGAACTGTTGTCTGTGTCCAGGGACTGCAGTTATTGTCCAGGATGAATCAGAAAGAGGGGCCAACTTTGTAAAATACATGTGTACAGTTCATCACCTGCTGTTCTGTGTGTATGAGGATGTGATGGAATTTATACCAATTTCTTTTTTTGTCTTTCTCCCTTCGTGTCAGTTACTATGACAGGATCCTCGTTTTCTTTATGAATGAAATTCTAGTTACAGTTGCATTCATGTCGTGGGAATATTCACTACAGTGAGTGTTTATGCAGACTGGTAAAGTCTCTGCAACGCTCAGCATTTGTCTGTTTAACACACATGAAATCAAATGCAAATCAAGTTTTCCTTCTTAACAAAATAAGCATTTATGTCATGTTGTTGCACTTTCTGTTTAAAAACCCTAAGCTCCATTAGCTCCCTGTGTATCATGAGAACTAATTGCATGTGTTGCTGACAAGTTCATTTATGTTGTCAAGCTCCAGAGAAATAAAACACAAAGGTGTAATATACTGTGCAACTTGCTCAGATGTTGCTACGATTCTAACATGGCTGTTGATTACTACATCATTGTTTTTTTATTGACTTCCATCAGTCCCTTGTCAAATTAGGGCCACCTAAATGAACTCCAGCAGAGATGAGAGATATCTAATTGGACTTTAATGACATCAAACTTTTCAAAACTTTGTGATTTGCTCTAAGATGTTGTCACATTAACAAACAAGCAGCTCTGGATACAAGGGAAGCAGAAGCTCTAGTCTTTCCGTGTTTAAGTAGTTTGTGTTAATTTTATAGAAAATGTTTTTGTCAATATAAAGCATATGACCAAGTACATTATTGAGTGATATGATAAGAGCCTCAGGGTGTGTCCTGTCCTTAAAGCTGCTTTAATCAATATTTTCATATTAACAATGGATCAATTACTACTACTATTACTGTATAATCTGCAGGGGGGGGGTCAATATTAAACTGATAATTATTACCCAACTCCGCAGGTCCCCTCAGCTTTATGGAGTATTTAAGCATCTTTCAGCTGATTGTTTGTGTTTTACAGCTTTTAACATTGTTGTGATTCAGTCCCAAGACTCTCATCAGCATCATTTTTTTTTTTTTTAAGCAAAAAGCTCTGGAAAACTCACTGTACAGATATTTCCCATAGACAGTGGTGGGGACCAAATCAGAGCTAATAAATATATTCCCCTAATGAATGTTAGCATTGCCTCGTGTCCATCATCACTTTTTGTTCACATGTTCATGTTCATCTAAGGTGATGATATGTCAGAGTTGTTTTTGTGCTACCTGGGAAATGATAGTCGAATTAAAGAGAAGATGCATTGAAATCAATGGTGTGCGGAGACTTTTACAGATGGGTATTTGGGAAGCAGAGATGCAGGAACTTCGGTCTTGAGGAGTTGTAGCATTTATTTACTTACAAACAGCCTGAAGTTCACATACATTGCGCTGCTGCGCTCACAGCTACACTGTTAACTGCTAACTAACAAGCTAACTCTGCTCTGCTCGCCACCATCACTGCTCTTTCTCTCTCTCTCTCCCCCGTGAGACACAACCTATTCTTGAAAGGAGCTGCACTGCTCCTGTAACGATATTATGTCTTGAATTCCTTGGCCTTACTGCATGTCTTGCATAGAGATGATTTATTAGTGTAATTTGCTCGTTTACTTGCTACTGCTACCTCTCACAGTAATATTTAATACGCAGGTTTAGTGTACGCACACATTTGCACATGATGCATGCAACATAATAATCGATCGTATACTGGTGGAAGCCGAGTCGAGGACAGCTTGCCAAGCTCACTTTGGCGGTAGCTAACCACCAGCAATCAACTGAAATGAAGCAGCTTTCCTCTCCGCTTGACAGGCTCTAGTCTTTGTCGAAGGGACACGGTCAAACCCATGAAAATGAGAGGAATGATAGATAGTAAATTACATAATAAACGCAAACAGGTAACAGAGCCTTAATGGAACAGAAAGCTGTTCTGGGATCAGATGTAAGGAGAGTTGTCACTTCCACTTCAGTGTGGATTTAATTGATGTCTGTTGTTAGCTTTAACTGGACAAGCACGTCATCATTTCAGTTTTGAGCCTATTTGTTCTGTTTACCTAAGTTGATGCGCTTAATCAAATTACTGGTCATATTCTTGCATTAAAAATGATCCGACAGCTCTGTTTTTTTTTCTATAGGGAACCTTAGCGTGTCAGTCAGTGGCGTTGTTTGGTGTATGGCTGTATTTTGCATGTGTACGTGGTCATACAGGCTGCATTTGCAGGTTTTCCATACCTAGACTTGCATGTCAGACAAGACCGCAGTTCCCTACTACAGCCAGGCATCGTGTGTGTGTGTTTGTCAGATCCCATTTGTCCATTAGACTCCAGTGTTTCCTCTCCTCATTCCTGATGAAAAGGGAGCTACTTTTCCAGGCGGCAGCTGTAACGGCTGCACTGCAGACATCTCTCACAGCAATCTGAGGGAAACCCTGCCGGTGGGACGTAAAGTGAGAGGAAGAGAGATGGATTGTTCTGCTGTGTATATTGTACTAACAGGATCTTAGATAGTAGTCTCCCCCTCAGTTAGCGGGATTCACATTCAACCACATATACAGTGGCCAGAGAAAGGGACTTAACTATGTATTACAGCAGCAATAGACATTTTAATTCTTCTGGAGATGCTCGGATTAATAATTTTATATACATGGTGCATGCAGCATGAATGTCTGTGTGTATAAATATCTGCATTTGTGTGCGTGTATGAGAGACAGACTTTGTGCTTTTATTTGTGTGTGTGTGTTTGTGTGGGCACGCCAGTAAGTGTGCAAAAGTGTGTGTCAGTGCTTTGACTGACATGAGCCGAGCTATATGCCACGGTGCAAGAAGTGCATCAGCGGGATGTCAGGCAACGAGCTGCTTTTTGACTGGATACATGATACATGAGCAGCTATCCATAATGAATGCTGCTGTGCCACTTATCTTATTAGCCGAACCCCTGCTTTCCAAATGCTCTCCCAAATAACATGCGTAAAAATTGTATTTTTGCTTGGATGAAGAGGAAAAAGCACTTTCCCATGAGATGTCAGACTCATAATAAAGTATGTCATCCCTCTTTCAGGGCTAGCTGCGCCGCTGTCGACTATTGTTGACTTGTCTGCCGCTCGCAGGGAATGCTTTCTGAGGCCTAAGAGAGTGGATGCAGCGAGTGTCATGACTTGTCTTGAGCGCTGTCGGTTTGTTTCCACTCTTCCAGCATCAGGCAGCGTGATGCGCATGATGTGCAGATGGTGCAGGTGGTGCGTTGGTGCGTTCGCATGAGTCCAATTGAATTCAACAAAGCTATTCCTCGAGGAGTTCCCACTGTGATATGGTGAGGCATTGAGACATCTGGGTACCTACTGACCACTTAACTGCCTGCACTCGTCAATAACTCTTTAAAAAGATCAATTAGGGCGATCAGTGGCGAGAACGCCGCTGGGGCTGAGGTGCCATATTGAGCTGTTTCTGTGTGATGATGTCAGACACAGCTCTTTTCCTGAGAAAGAGCCTCACCCCTCCAGACATTTGACTTCATTAAAGGGGTGTTCTCCTCAAACCAGAGCAATAAACTCAGCAATAAGCTGCTTCTCTCTTATCGGCCTCGTCTGTGCCTGCAGAGGAGGGGGAGTCCTCGCAGTGTCCAGCCAGCCGTCTCATTGAAAGTGTTCTGACTGAAACATCCAGCCATAAAAATCGATTTAGATAGCGACAGTTTCTTTCATTTATCGTTCACTCACCTTTTTTTGCCCTTGTGAAATGTCCGTTTACACATTTTACACCCTGATTGATTACAAGCTGCTGTTTTCAGTTCATTGTGGTCTTTTCTCCGCCCCGCTGTGGCGCACTTCTCACCCTCCACTCCACTTGTATCAGGCCGTGTGATGAATGTGGTTGTCATGGCGCCCATGGCATCCGGTGAGCTCGCTGACGGACAGGCCTGTCCAGAGCACGATGACCTTTCACCTCCTAACCTTTCTTCCATGCTGATTATTAATCCTACTTACAGTGCACTTCCTGAGTCCCTCCATTGCAAATTAACCTTTCTCTTCTTCTCTCTCTCTTTCTCTCACTCTCTCTCTTCCCCCTCTCTGTCCCCCTTTGTCCCCCTTTCCTTTCACACCCCTTACTCTCCCTCCCTTCCTGTTACTCTCCCTCTTGCAGCAAACTTATTCACGTGAAAATAATTGACGATGAGGAGTATGAGAAAAACAAGAACTTCTTCCTGGAGCTGGCCGAGCCTCGCATGGTAGACATGAGTCTGCAGAAAGGTGCAGTACTGAACCTATTTCTTTGTCTTTTTTATCACTTTCTCTCTCTCTGTCTCTCGCTCTCACACTTTGTCAGTGTCTTTTCTCTCACTGTTTGTAGCCTCCGTCTCTCCCCAGGCGTCTTTGTCTCCTCTCTGTCCACTCCCTTTACCTGAGCTCTCACTCTGGAGGCCCTAATAGGTGCCCTGTTCACCCGTTGCTACCCTCTGCTTTCACACCGCTGTGCACCTGAGAACCCTCTCTTTCTCGCAGCCATGCTTTCATATCACATCTAAAACTCCTGCAAAATCATTCCCATCATAATGACAGGCTCCCCAGACAGTGTCATCATCTGCATAGAGAACTGGGAGTCTAGGGGCTATCATTTACCATCCCTGCAGAGCAAGTAGCCATTATTATGTAAAGACACGTTTTACCTAAATGCAAAGTCTAGTAGCTGTTTTATTTTATTTGATTTTTTTACATATTTGTGTCTGCTTGGGTGCAAAATTCAAGCAAATTGCTGTTGGTGCAATGAGATTATTGATTTGTTTTTTTGTTATTGGACAGTATAATTCACAGGACTGTTTGTATGGAAGTCCAGCTTCATGACCCTAAACACCTGACAGCATCCTGATAGTATCTGGTGTGCAGCTCATATTGAGGTCATGTATTCTTTGGCAGGGGCCACGTTACTCACTGCAAGATTGTATTCCTCTGCACAACAACCGTGTCTTGAGGGCTCTTTCTTTTGCAGCAAGGTGAATATATAAAAAAAATAAATAAAAGTAGGACGTGGAAGAATTCAAATCAGAGCGAGTTTTCATCATAAGTTTTGTTTGTTGTCTTGTTTCCAGCTCGTCGTCGCTAATGTCTGCTGAAAGAAGCCAACAGGCATTTTCTTAAGATTCGCGCACCGTTATCTAATGCAGTGTTATCTAACCACGCTCAGGGGCCAGGGGACGGGGAGAGGCTCACAAGCTGGTGCGGAGGGTGCAGAATTTAACACTTGGCTCTTGCCTCCAAACACTACAGCTCATTATGTTTACGTTATTGGGTCTGGCAGTGCTGTCTGAGTGGTGCCGGCTCCCTGGGTTCTGAGAGTGAGAGTCATGATGAAGAGCGGTTACTATGCAGGTCTTTATGAGTGATGGCTGCATCACTCCAAACACTCCTCCGCTGCTCTATGATGCTTCTTGTTTTTTGTTTTTTTTTTATTCCCTCTGTGTTGGCACAGGTTTTACCCCCACACATACTTATAAACACTCACTCGATGCCAGTCGCACATCTCATTTTGGCTGCTTGTAATATCACCAAACCATGAATTTATACATACTCTGTTATAGCATTTGCTGCTAAATCACAAAATATGAAATCTGAAGTCAACAAATGTGAATATACTTATGTAAATCCACAAATGTGTGCACACTACAATATACTGGTTATCTTCATTAGCTGCCGTACAAGCAATCATCTGCTTGACACTAACCTTGAGCTCAACATAAATTTACCTTTAATCTTAACACTAACACCAAGTCTCTATTTATCATTTGAAGACTCTTTTCTTCTTGCAAAAGTGAAAAGTTGAATTCAGGGATTTTGCAGCTTAAGTCTTACTTGGTCTGGTATGACCAGTAGCCTTTGGTTTCCCATGTCATCTTATAAATCAGCTCCTAAATCACCAATAAACATTTGAGTGGTTTTATAACAACAAAACTAGATCAAAACTCCAGCTATCTCTAAGTCGTCTGCTAAAATCCTGATTTTATTATCACCAAGCCCATAAATTAAAGTCTGTGTTATGATTTTGGGTATATTTATATGCAAAATGAGAAAGTTAGCTAATTCACGTCAGCTGCCATATGGTTAGAATAGAGTCTTTGGAGGGAAAGACCCAACCTCACACTTTCTAAAAAAGCAGCTAAGGTTGCTAGATTTGTCACTGGGTGCTTTTTTTGTTGCTTTGTCTCAAAAGTCTAAAAATCTAGGTAACAATGTTGGCAACACAGCCTCCATCCATCCATAATCTATACCACTTATCTGTCAGGGTCGGAGGGCTGGAGCCAATTCCAGCTGACATTGGCACAAGGGCGGGGTTCATCCCGAACAGATCGCCGGTCCGTCACAGGGCCGACATATAGAGACAAACGACCATTCATGCTCACACTCACGCCTATGAGTCACCAATTAACCTAAACCTGCATGTTTTTAGATTGTGGGGGGAAGCTGGAGTACCTGGAGTACCACACAGGCACAGGGAGAACATGCATACTCCACATAAAAAGGCCCCAAGCGTTAGCGACAGTGCTAAACACTGCACCACCGTACCGCTCGACAGCACTGCTCATTCACATCAAATCATTTTAACTGACCAGTGGGGAAACTTCATCACTGTCAGTCAGCGACATCCGCATTTATAGAGCTGGCCCCATAACAAAACAAGAAATCCCAAATGAAAAGGTGAGTTATGTTTCCTGTCCATCTTCTAATTTGAGTGTCTGAATCCTGAGTGTGTAACTGTAAATATGAGGGAAAATATGATCTCCATCATATGTACAGCACTTTCTGCTAACAACACCACAGTGTGATAGACTGAATTATAGAGATAAATAAATACAGATAATTCTAATGATTAGCAAGTGTCTGAAATCTCTGTTTACTGCTCACTGCGTCTGTTATACAGGGGGACAGGGGAATTTTCTTCATCATTCTGCCCTTGTGAGGCTATATATCACTGGTTGACTTGCCCTGTAGTATTTCCACAGTAATCCCCCTGCACAGGAAATACTTTCAAACCCATCAAAATGCGAAACAATTACTCTGCGTCCATAGAATAAAACATACAGTGCAAACCCTATATGCCCTTTGTTTCTTGTAGCCACTGAGGGTTCTTCAGCCGGACTGTTGAGTTCAGTGAACAAGGAGTCAGTAACACACAGAAGGGGTGTAGGGGATGTGGAGGAAGAGGGAGATATCTGCTCAGACGGAGGGAGAGATGAAGATAGGTGATGACAGGGGGAGTTAAGGAAGACTCGTGCCAATGGCCAGGTTTAGTCTCAAGGGATCAAAACAGCTGCTTTGTTTGGGTCGTACACTGACAGAGGAAAGGAAGTGAAACCTTCAGTGTTTTCTTCAGGGGCTCAGAGCAGCCTGTGTTTTGTACATATATTGTTTACAGTTAAGGTTGTGTTTCCTTTATCTGTCATCGTGGAGCGTAACACAGTCATACACCTCTGCACCACCTCCCTGTTGACATGGTTGTGTATATTTACAACACAAACTGATTAAAGATTTTGCTCACTCTGATCCTAGAAAGATGACAACGCTACTGAGCCGCTAATGAAAGTGCAGACAGTCTCGACAATGAGCAACACCAGATACATCTACTTACTTATTTTTAAACACAGGAGGTAATGAATGTTTGATCGAGGGTAATAAATGTTTGATCTACACATGATGAGAAGGTAATGAAAAAGCTTTTCTGTATTATTTCCTGTGCAGGATCATCTTTTATGAATGTGCTCGTGCTGATGAAATCGCTTTGATTTGAAATTAGAGAAAACACAGGGCCAGTGTTTAGCAGAGGGCTCCATATACTCTCCTGTTGCTGCAGTAGGTGCAGCAGAAATCGCAGTGATGTGAATGATATGATAATTTCTCACTTTTCATATATAATGTGGCGATTATATTGTTGTTCATAAGCACTGATGTGGGGCTGATTGGGTTTGTTTTTCTCCTTATTAAAGCCGGAGTGGAGGAGCAGGATTGATGAATATTCTATGAGAGTCTTTGCTTTGTTGGTTTTCTTTTCATATCCAACAGCCTTGCTCCATTTTTTCCGAGCAGCCTTTCCACCAACGATGGTTCGCAACAAAGGAAAAAAAAACTTAACTCTTGTTTCTTTACCTATTATCTCTCTAATATGGATGATCAAAGCAGGAACACAAAAATAATCGTCAAATCTCATTTTAACTCTGATCTTTTTTATTTTATTACCAGCAGTTACATCACTCATTGCAGCTTTTCCAGATTTGCTCGAACGCTGGGATGTGATAGCAGAATCTGGGAGATGTGAGCGAGTCCCCGGCTAGCAGGTCTGACTTTGGACAGTGTGTGAGTAATGAAAGCAATCAAGCCAACAGTCACCCTGCCCTGTCAGTCTGGAGTTGTTTACTGCTGGCTCCAGCTATGCCCTTCTCTAACTTATACTGAAGTGGTCAATACCATTAGCACCTCTGGTGAGGTGGCCCGGCGAGCCACTCCACCGCTGCTGCTGCTGAGTCAGAATGAGACTCGCTTTCACATTGGTAGAGGACAGAACAGGATTTTATTCAAGTGACTGAGCTGCTGAGACATGTTGATGTTCATGCGAGTTTTTATTCAAACATCTTATTTTATTTGGGTTGGTGTCAAACTTACCAGGGAAACCTGTATTTTCAGGAATATCTGAATCCTTTTCAGCTCTCTTCATTTATATACATATCCCACTTGGTCTATAGATAAAGGATGAATAGTTATCACTTAGACCAAGACATGTTTCAGATATTATATACAGGGACAGGGATTGACTAAGTATATTTTCTGTTGGATGTTGTCTTAGTTGCTATGAATTTTATCATTCATTGTGGCTTTGTTTATATTATATATGGTCACTTGAACCATTAAACTGACTTTATTCTAAATCAGCCATCTTTGAATTAACTATTTTTATTAGTTATAAAGCAAAACTGTTGCAGCTGAAACTGATGGAGATTAAAATCTCTTCCAAGGATATTGTGCTGAAGTTTATTATTAAGTGAGAATGTCATCTAAGCCAAAAATTATAAAACGCGCACAGGATTTTGTGAATTTAATGCTGGTGTTGGTGTCTCATTGTGAGTAGATTTTCATGCTTGAATAGAAATATACAATATTAGACACGAGCACAACATCAGTTCTGGAGTCCTGCTTGTATTTATTAATTTTTTCAGGTGTTTGTAACTAGATAAGAATTGAAAGTTGAAAAGAGGCGCGGGGCTTAGTTTTGCTACAAAAATCAATGTCATTACTGAAATGAGAGATTATTAAACACAACACTTCTGTCCACAACACAAAGCATTCATTCATTCATTAACCATACCACTTTAATAATAATTTTAGGGTCATGGGGGGGAGTCCCAGCCATTGGGCTAAGGCGGGGTAAACCTTGGACAGTCTGCTGGTCAATCACAGAGCAGACATACAGAAACAAACCACTGTTCACACTCACGTTAACACCTAACCTACAAAGCTGCAGCTTGACTTTAAAACAAAGAAAACTTTAGCTGTGTCCCTTTTTTTCTAAGTTTAGTAATTTATATCAGTCATATATTCACAATGACACAAATAGCACAAGGACAAGGGGGGCTCATAAATACTGATTTGTTACAGCACAGGACAGTAGACCATATCATTCTGTACTTACAGTTAATACAGGATGGCACAGCCACAGATGATCCTTGAACCAGACAATCAGGGTTCATGATTGTATGTCAGCATGTATCTATCCTGCTGAGGGGCCTTCAGGCAAGTCACTGTGCCCCGGAGGGGCGGGTGGGTGGGTTACTTTATATCTGACTGTGACCTCTGACTTAACTGTTGAGGCAAAGGCAAAATTACCCAGTACAGAATTCAGTGAATACACGATTGCTTGCTGGCACTAAGCACTGTGGTCTACAGCATCACTATAGAAATGAATTCTTCACTGATAAAGAGACGGAAAATAGAGACATCACATGTTCCCAAAAGCTAAAGCCAAGTTTGCTCACTGCTTGTTTGTCCCTGCCAAATCCTCATATTTGAGAAGTTGAACCAAGTGGATGTTTAAGGACTCAATCAACTAATCAAACTGATCAACTAGTCTTTTTAGCTCCGTAGTAGCAGCCTAAAAAAGTATGGGCCAGATAACCAGACTTATTTTTCTTGTTTGTT
The DNA here is from genome assembly GCA_038496675.1 of Rachycentron canadum. Lineage (NCBI taxonomy): Eukaryota > Metazoa > Chordata > Actinopteri > Carangiformes > Rachycentridae > Rachycentron > Rachycentron canadum. The sequence continues at coordinate 4,624,985 of CM076661.1, read as the reverse complement.
ACATTATCATTATGGATATTAAACAGAACGAGACACACTAAATAAATGATGAGCAGTGGGAGAGTTTTTTTCCGGAGGCTAAAAATTATCACAGGTCTGAAGTAGCCAACACGCACGTGTGCTGAAACAGTATAAAGAATGGACAGATTGAGAAACAGAGGAAAGAAGAATCTGCTCCGTCTTAAAAACTGAGTGGATGAGAAGATGAGCTTGGGCTTGGGTTGGGTGGAGAGTATTGGGGAGGCTTGGTAGCACAGGACCTTCAAATGACACTGCAAAAAGTGTGCAACAAAGTAGTCGGTGGCGTTATCATCACTTACGTACGGTGGTGTGTTGCATTGTGTGTGTATGTGTGTGTTTACCTTCTATGTGTTCATAAAACTAAATTAGGAGCAGCACCAAAGTGAGTTTCTCTGTATGTGATAGAAATGTTACACTATCACGTACGTGTGCCTGCATTTGTCACTGTGTGCATGCATGTGTGTGTGGCTGTAGGATTAATGCACCCCCACCCCCTCCCTGCAGTACACCCATCTCCCATCCTGCCACTTTCCATTCAAATCACGGCTGGCGTGGGGGAAATGTGCCACCCGTCAGCCTCCTCGCTCAGAGTTGAGCTCTCATGGCATCTAAGGGCACTTCGCATGCTATTGTTTGAGCTTAACCAGGTCCTTCTCCCAGCCCTCTCTCCATCACACACACACACACACACACATTACCTCCAAATGATCTGTGCGTCACATTATGGAGTGATGCTAATACCAAAGCAACTCTCAAGTCTTCTATTAGCAGCACAGTCAGGACAGATGACGTTTGAATGGACATTACTGAAAACACACTGTATGAAAATGATGTCTTCATTACACTGCTCCATCCTAACTTTGAGTAAAAATAGGTTTGACTGGGTTTGGGGAAATGTAAATGGGCAAGGACCTAAATTACTTTGCAGGAAATTAGATTGGCCTTCAATCAGTCTGAGCCACAAATTAAATACAGTCCTCACCTAAAATTTAATATGAACATGGTGCTGCTCAGGGTCGTCATCATTATCTCAACCTTTAGACACACTCGCCGATGGCTCCAGCTTCCATCTTCCAGCCTCATTCCCTCCTCAGTGGATGGTTTCCAGACTAATATGTGGCTGCAGAAACAGAGACTGTGAAATGTGCTTTAGCACAGTCGTAGTATATGTGCCAACACTAGTACCACTAACCTCTGTCGGTGCAGTCTATGTTGTTGTGGAGGTCGTGCTAGTGAAACAACAGCAAAATCAATATCAGCAACACAATTGTAGTTTTTAGTAGCAATACCAGAGACAGCAGAACTGGGCAATAGTAGTAATAGTAGTGGATGTTGCAGAACATGTGGGCAAATTGCATTTCATTAAGATCTTGTCGATCAAATCAATTTACATGGAGAAAATCCCATTAGAGAAAGTGGGGATATTCCCTCTGGGGGACTGTAGATGAGGAGGCAAAATGGTTGTGAGGGGTTGAGGTTAACATGAGGCAGGTTAGCGTTTAGGTCAGTGCCTCAGTCAAGGATAACGTTGGTATTCCTGTTAGTTGTGGCCGGAGGAAACAGAACAGGATGGAAACAAACAGAGGCCCCAGGTGACACTTGTGGGAAGTGAAAACTGCAAACCACCGAGGGTTAGTGCTGCCCGGTTGACACTAAAAGCTTCATTAGTTGTGGTAGCAGTCAGTAGTGACGGTAGAAGCTCTAGTGGTTTTAATCATTTTTTAATCTGCATGTGAGACCAAAGATCTCTGCTTAAACAGACACAGAGGAGCATTTGAGTAACACGTAGTTCACCCGAGGAAACACTGCTGAGGCTTTTGAGGTCTGGTTGGCAAATCTGAGGGGATCTTGTGAGATGATTCACAGGATAGTAAGAAGAAGAATGTGACTGTATTTATATATGCAGCTAAAAAAAAGATACGATACAAATTTTTGAAATAAATAATTACAGTTAACAATTGAGGTTCAATACGCTAAGATTTAAGGTATTCGACTCTATTTTTCCGCCGTTAAATAATAAACAATGTCAGGAGAAGGGAAATTCTTACCTGTTCAGCCTCATAAAAAAGATTTAAACAGTGACTTCTCTCAGCTCATAAACATCTGCAACTTCCTGTGGGGCCCCAAGTAGACACTGCTTTATTATAATGGGTCACAAGTCAAAAGGTTTAGGAGATAGTGCATTTAAATTCAGACAGTCGTTTGTGTCTCCGTCACTGCTGCTGCTGATGAGTTGGAGCAACATTGTATATGTATTGGATGTGGTGTTCGTAATTGTAATTTGGAGCGAGGTAACAACAGCGTGTATGTGCACAGCGCAGTGATTGCCTTTACTCACTGCAGTCATAAACAAGAGTAAATATGTGTGTGATGTGGAGGTTGCGGATTATAGTATTAAATATTGATAAAATATTAAAGCAGCTTCCCTCTGAGGTTTGGTTTACTATCATAACCACATGAAACCTGGCACAACTGCTTGATGTTTCATGTGAACCTCCGCATGGTTTCCTCCAGCTCATCAGCTCATGAATAATGTCTGCCTCCTCCAGCATGATAGAACCAGGGCCACACGACACCTGAACTCAGAGCTCATTACACTTCCCTTTGCCGGGGTCACAGGCCACATGAACCTCTGTGACTCTTCTGACTCTATGACCTTTGTGTTGCTTTAAAAGTCAAGCTTATCTTCGTCTTTGTTAGCAGTCAGCCTGAATCTGACCTCCAATTAATCTTCTTTCAGCGTCACCTCCGTGTCAAGAAACAGTAGTTACTTACCTCCTCAGAAAAGTGGGATAGGAAGCTTGAGGCAGTGGCACCATGGGAAGTGAAAGGCCTCCTCCACCACTGTAAATAGCACCAGCTCTGTGGATATAAACAGAGCCATGACACTTTATCTCAGTACTTACAATGTGCAATGAACTTTTACATTAATGAGTTGGTTTTATAGATTTTTACAACACAGTGATTTGGGAAAGAATATATAAAAACACATCTGTCATTAGAGCAATATTTCTGCTTGTGTTAGTCTGTTTTGATCAAAACAAAATTTAATTTCCAGATCCAGGATAGGATTCCCATACGTGGTTACTCAAATAAAACAAAAGATGGGGAATATTGTCAGTGTCACAATAAAAGATTGTGTATTAAGGACAGTACTTACTGTACTACAGTACAATAAATGGACTTAGTTCTTTTCCACTGTTTAGTTACATTATAAGTAAATTTAGCAACTATTTAATCATTTCTGAAGAACTGATATGTTGCTGAATTCTCTTATATTTTGTGATCTGTAATTTGGTACAGATTTGGTAAATTATAGGGGAAAAAAACAAGATGGTACACTTTCATTTAATTAATTCAAATTCATTTCTAGCAGAACTGAAACAGCCTTTCAGTCTTTCAGTGAACACACAGCAGATCAGCTGAACATGCAGAAATCTGTCTGCAGGCAAACATACACTTCAGCATATATGAGGAATAAAGTTTCCAATAGTAAATGAATATTTACAATCATTACAGTTTGAGCAGCTCTTGGAAGGATTTTTTCCTCTGCCTATAATTATGTGTTACATCATAAGTTTACTTTCTCAGAACCTGGTCTTTATCTGCCATATAAGCAAGTCATGGATTTCATTTCATTTTTGGAGGAAATTGTTTTTTTAAAAAAATGAAAGAACAGGTGAAAAACTGTTGGACCATAAATGTTTAACTGAAACCAGTTTAACTGAAATTTGATAATCCAGTGAGTTTGTGTTTTTTTGATTTTTTTTTTTTTTGACTAATCCAGGGAATTAAATATCTAAAACATTACAGAACATCATTAGTTAAACTATGAAAATGATAAATGATGACTTTGATCAGGTAACAACAACTGTCTTTTTCTTCAGATTTATACTTGATGTTTTTTTTTTACTCATTAAAATAGTTTCCATCCAGATTATAATCACCAGGCTTTGTGCGGTCCAACACAGTCTCTCTCTGGTTTCTCTCCTCGAGGGACCTCATGTCTGTTCAAAGGGCTGAAGTGCTCAATCCTGGGCCTGGAGGAACTCTAAATGACTGGTATTGAATCAATTAGCTGCCTAATTGGGCTGAGATAAAGACCCCATTTCCTTATCACCAGCTCCACCAGCCATTACAGATGGCACTGGGGATCTCCCAGTGGATGCGCCAGTAGGTCAGAGTGAAGCCGCTGATGCTTTTGGCAATTTCACTGTAATCCAAGGAGGAGATAGTGTGTTCTGTATATGCACCAGAATCCTGCACCAGAAGCCTCTGAGGTAAAACTTCATGTGAAAGTTTAGTGAAATCTACTAATAACTTTTCCATGACCTTAAATGTGTATATAATATTCAAAATACACCTATAATGTATGAATTTCAAGTCATTTTAACTTTACAGTATCTAGTTCTTACTATCAGGCCACTTCAAAACTTATAAACATGAGTTGTTTTGATTTGAAGTCTTTTCATTTGAAGTAATGAGTTGAATGAAATTACTGAGTACGATCAATTGATCATATTAATTTTCCGAAGAAGTGTGCAACGTATTTGCAGATTTTCCGGCATGAATTATTTGAGTTAAACTCTACATGAAAACATGATTGAAACTCTCTTCATCCTTAAGTTATTCATTCATCAGCTAAGCACTGCACCACTTTGTAATAATGAAAATGGTGCTGGTCATGATGAAGATTATTATTTATCTAGTTTTTTTATTCTCACAGTTTATGATTAACTAAATAATTAAACAAAATAACTAAGTATTGTTGAGTTAAATCACATTTTTAAGGCAGCAGGGAAAAGTTAATTTTAAGTTGAAGCAGTTTAAAATGTTTTGAGGCAGTAACGTTGGATTAGTCTGTTCAGCATCATTCTGACCTCAAACATTTTGCCTGTAGGATGATTGTTCCTGTAGATTGTCTAAAAATTCCCTCATCCTCAGTCCTTTAATATGTGTCCATGTTAAATTCATTCAGATTAAAAGAATCATTCGTACTGTATAGGTGTGGGGGAAGGGGGGGGGGATTATGCTACCATCTACTTGATTGTACAGTGGAGCCTCCCACAGCGATACCAGTGTTTAAGGACACATCTGTTACCCTGCATCACTGAGGAAAGGTATGTGGAGTATTTCAAAGAGTCACGCAGAGAATGAGCTTCTGAAAGCCTCACAAGGGCAGACAGGAAGTGATAATCTGAAGATCTGTGGATTAAATGTCGTTTGCTGATCAAAATGACACATTTTACATGGGTCTGCAGTTTAATTGTATTCACTATAGGCCTAATATATCGTTAAACAAGGGCTTATGCCATCACATGCATCATTACACAATAGAACCTCCCACAAAGAAATCCATTATTACCTGAGCTAATGACACAGAGGAGCCGCTGCTCTGCTAATACCTGTCGTTTGAGCTGTCTCCTGGTGCTTCTCACGATCAGTTTTCCAGAGGCTCGTCGAGCCCTGCCCTTGTTTCAGCGACTGATGGCAAAGCAGTGGGACCTTGGTGAGTGAGCGATGGGGAACAGGTGTCGCTCGCCGCAGATGCAGCAACCTCACCACCTGGTGGTTGGCTACTCTGGGACGTGACCCCACGACCTCAGTCTGTTTCGTAATCCCAGCTTGGTTTAGAAAGAGCAGGGGAAAAAAAAGTTTGGTAGATGCATGGTGACAGTGGATTGACATTGGAGACTTTGATAAACAATGTAAATTATTCAAATTATTTTTTCCCTCACATATTAATATGTAAAATTCTTCTGCAATGTATTGTTTACAGTGTAAATTCCCATATTCAACACTTTGTTTTACCTGTGTTTGTGTTAAGTGTTAATATCCATAAGAACATTTATTTGTGGTTTTAAGAACCGAAAACCACCTCATTATAGTTTTACATCCATTCTTTTGGACACTCTAATAACCACAGGCTGCCTCTGTTTGACTAAAAATATTGCAGACTTAAGGTAAGCACCACTTGGGGCGTGTCTGAGAGGTGTGACTGTTGTGACATCACAAATGTACAAATGCCCCGACAGCTCGTTTTACAGCTCAGTTTCTGAATACAGGCTGGATGAATTTCTCCGTGGACTGAGGTCTTTGGCACTTTCACAGTATTAATATAGAACCTAGACCTTATTTATAATGAAAAAAAGCCATGAATATTTCACGTTATATGATAAGGGACCTTTAATAGGAACCGCAAACTGGATCAGGTGACCCACAGGCAGCTTGTATTTTGTTCAACATTTTAAACACTAATAGCTCGGACTGAATTTTTCGAACTGTCTATTAAATAGGAAGCTAATGCTGGCAAATTCTAAGCTTAACATAAAGACTGAAAGCAGATGGAAACAACTAGCCTGACTCTGTCCAGAGGAAACAAAAGTTTGCTCTCACTCTAAAATCCGTTAATCCCCTCTGTTCAGAGCAAAGTTCTCTCTTGGTTTATTTTCAAGGCTCTGTTTGAATACAGATGACACAATTAATAATGAAATCTGAGAGGGATTACTTTAATGTGTCAATTAGAATGGTGTGACACTGATACTATTCCCCATGCAAGACATGGATTTAAGTAAAGATTATGATGTAATCATGAAGTGCGCCCTAAGGACTGTGTGTCAGGTGACCTGAGCGGCAGGATTCATTCAGTTAGCCTGAGATATAAAAACAGGTTGTGTTGTGTGTTTATGTGAGTCTGTGTTTGCTCATGTGTTTAATTGCTGAATCTAGAGTTGTGTGTTCCTCTCTTTACCTGTCCCAATAGGGAACATGTGACTATCTGCAGGAAGATCTCATCACAAACATATCTGATTTACGCCGCATGCTTCTTCTTTCTCCTCTCACCTCGGTCATTCCAGTCGAAGCCAACGTATTGTGCTAGGTTTTGGTGGTCAGGGATATAGGCAGATGGGTGTTCACCTCCCTGCCTGCTCCACCATCCATGGCACAAATGTCACGACTCAGAGGGCCTTCGGTTGCCTCAGCACCACAGAGAAATCACACTGGCACGGATGAACAGATTTAATTCAAATAGGAGCCCAGCGCTATTCATGCATTCACACACCCTGACTTCATTAAAGCTCCACTTCTTCCACGGGGTCACGAGGAGGAATGTCAGAGGCAGGGTGTGACATGATAATGAAGGTTATAAAGAGTTAATGCACTTTCTACATTACTGGACTTCCTTTGATTGAAAAATAGTAATTTTAAATTTGCCATCTTATTAAACTTCCGATCTGATTAATTTAGGTTACTGGTATCAGCAAGTATGGTTAAATTTTACAGGTCCCAAACACTTCAGCAGCAGCTAATTTACCAGCAACTGGTTTGCATCTCTTTGCCAGACAAACTCCATTATATCAGGTGCGACAAGTCTTATTTCTAATTGTGGCTCATCACTGCCAGCAATATATAAAACTGATGAAAAATGCTAAAAGTCAAGATTTGTGTTGCAGATACATTCTTTGATGAACGATCACACTCATTTGAACAGTTTTAATGTGAATCAGCAGCAGAAAAAACTAATGTTTGCATTAGCAGTAATTTAAAGTCCAACATAAATTAATTGTTATCTCTTGTGGGATTGATCATATTAATATTCCATATTAATTTTTTGATTTCTTGGTCTGGAGAATTTGTTGCCATACAGCGAATTGATATCAACTTTGTTCAACTCAATAATCACACTGTTCTGTTATAGTCACATTGTGTGCAGCTTGTTATGCAACATACATATTACAGACTGAACAGCAGCACAGTCTCCTTATGTAACTTACTAACGCGTGTATGTTTTGTCCTGCACATTAGCTTTTTGAATGAGACACCAAAGGAAGAAAATAATGCATAGCTAAAGTGCAAGAATCATAATCAGTGAGATCAAATTAAGTTGGATTACATGCATGCCTCATTTCCCATGAATGCCTCATATATGGAGCTATTCAAACCATAGGAATGGTGGATTTTGTCATTACCAACTACTATATAAAGAGATAATTACTGAATGTAGAAGCTTAACTAACCCTTACAGATAAAATGATGTTAAATCATTAAATTGATCTTTAAAGTACCATAGCTTTAACTCACATCTTATAACCTCAACAATAGTCAACAAATTATGCCTTGGCAGCAATCATTTCTGCACAAATAGTTGTCACTTGTAAAAGGCAGATGTCTTGTTTTGCGGTGTCATTCCTTTCCAGAGAAGAAATACAGGATGTTTTTTTCCTCCTTTGCTAGCACGAGCTAACTGTCAAAGCAGCATTGATTGTATCAACATGCAATTAAATGGTAATTCAGTGATGCAGTGTTATTGTGGGAAGCGCTGCATGAACAGTCCCTTTAATTATCCCTGATTGTGATTACAAGCTTGCATATTTTCCTTGTGCATCTTTATCTTTATGTACATTGTTTGCCCAACTTTCCATGAACGGGGACAATGGTGGAACTGCGGTTTACGCTTTCAGCACCGCCTCCTAAGACTGGAGGTCAGAGCTGACTTTCTCTGGTGTGATTACTGTGCTGTTGTACAGTAGTTGGTGTAGGATGTGAGACAACACGCTGGTGATTTACTGCGTCTTTACTCTTTCTCCAAGGACGGAGTCGCGAAGTAGGGCTACTTTAGCCGCCGTGGTCACTGCTGCTGCTTGTGGATTTGTATCCACATTTACTCAGCATCATGCACAGCAGACAGGAGGGTGACGTGGGCCACCGTGCACAGGGAATGGCAATAGAAGGTTGGCGTATTGTTATCAAATTAGATTCAATCCTCTGCTCTGATTCGCCATGATGCTGCTTTTAAACTAATGCGTTTTATTCCGTCAACCTGATGTGATTTATGTTGCGATGCCTTCCCACCACAGACTGGGGTTGCAGTTGAAGGACGGTGGCCGTCACTTAGCGAGTGACACAAGCGTTTATGTCAAAACGCCTCTCATGCCTCCAGTGAAACTCCCCGCCACCGGTGGCCTCGCAGAGTCGCAGCGAGATTGTCTAGTAACGGTTACCATGGATGCTACAGTCTGTCAGGGGCTTAGGTGTAATGGATTTAAATTGAACTGTTGAATTTCAAGCTGGGAGGAACAGAGAGAGGGAAAGTGGGGAAGGAGGAGGAGGATGGATGTAGAGACAGAGGGAGGAGGGAGCGACAGAAATAGTCTGAGCATAAAAAAAGACGAGAGGGTGGAGAGAGACAGACACAGTCAACCAAAGAGACAATGAGCCCCAGATAGAGGAGGGAGAGGGGGGTAGAGTCGCTCTGAAAGCCCTCACCATCTGTGATGAGGAGCTGGAAGAGCAGTAATTGTTCCTGAGAGGTGTGTGGGGGCTGTTCTCGGCACGGAGATATGGATGAGCCGCGCTGTTACCTGCCATGCCGGTGGCTCTCCAGCAGTGTCAGGCCTGTCTGAATGCACAGGTGAAGGCCAGCAGGGGCATCGACCGTCTATGTGGGCTCTCATTAAAGTTGGTGTCAGTGATGACCTTCTCATGCTCCCTCTGAGAACAACTTCGCTCCACGCTGACACACCTCGCGCTCTAAGATGGGGCAAGTCAGGTGCGTTGCGTCTTTCTGACAGCAGCAATCCTCCACCTCTCACTCTCTCCTCTAGTGATGATTTATTTTGACCAGGGTAGTTTATTTCTGGGTCTCAGCAGTTGCCTCTGAGGTGTGAATGGTGGTTTGTCTGTGTTGCTGTGAACAGCTGTGGGTGACACAGGCCAGAGCCTCCGTTTGAAGTGACTGTTTACATTTCTTGTTGGAAAGTCACAGAGCTCTGCTGAAGGAGCCATTTCTAAGTTTTGCTATTGCCACATTAGCATTAGCAGCCAACGTTAGCATTAACAGCTGAAACACTGAGAGTTCAGCATTAGACTTCATTCCTTTACTCAACAACAGCTGTTTCCAGAGGTGGAAAGCAACACCAATGTTAACTCCATTGCATCTTCTACTTAAGTTAGCATGCTAACCAACTAGCACTGGCCCATTTTGTCACTTTCCAATAGCTAGTCATTGTAGCATCCAATCTGCCCTGAGGACATAGCGCTGTTCAGAGGCTCTGTTATAATCTCTTGTTTTATAAAGGCAATAATGGCTGAAGCCTCAGCTCCAGCCTCTGTTTCTATCAGTTTCCTATTTAATTGCAGTTAGCACGCTAACCAGCTAGCCCCAGTCAGGCCAGACTGTCTCATCACTTTCAGGTAGTGAGTCACTGTGGCCTCCAGTTTGCCATGAACATGTAGCACCGCTCAGAGGACGTAATATAACATACTGTATACGCAATGATGGCTGAAGCTCCATCACCACCACCACTACCTGCTCCCAGCCAGAAACCACGTCCGGTATTGGAGAAAACTTAGCTCCCTGAAAGGTATTAATGTCTTGATCACAACTGTCAATAAAGCTATACTGAATTGCATAGATGCCTAATCTGCTGAATCCCTCATGCATGAAGGCAATTTAAGTCCAGCTGGGAATGACAGCTTTCACCAACAATGAAATCTACCATGTAGAGAATGTAAATGATGTAAATACATTAAATTAATCCTTGCGTATAAATGCCAGACAGCCTATAAGTAGGGATGGAAATATATATTTTTAACTTTAAAAAAATTAAATAATCCCTTGACTCTTCATCTGGCAACATCACCAAGTCAGCTCTTCATTTTTCTTCATTGATAGCTGTGCCACTTGCACACAAGATTTCCTTAAAATACAGTAACATTGGTAAAGAAATACTATATAAATGTTAACACCACGGCACCTCTGCATCCCAGTCATTCTTTCAGTTCTGTAATATTTTGTATAGTGTGCCGTAGTGTTTCCTGTATGTGTGCAGAGGAGTGCCACTGTGGATCTGATGTGGCAGAAGCTTTGAACAGCAGTCACACAGCCTCTCTTCATCTCCAGTGTGAACTAAATGCTGAAGTTCAGGTGCAGTGTTTGAACCGGCAGCAGCACTTGAACAGTTGAGGTTCACCTGCAAAACGTCACAGAAAGAGACACAGAACATGTTGCTTGTAGTCGTTTTGTGTTTCTTTCAGTATTTGTGTCTTGGCCCTATGTAAGAAGGATTGTATACGTCTGTAACCAGGGGCCTGTTGTCTCATAATCTGTCCATGTGAACTGCAGCACTGAATGAGTTTATTTTCCCTGTTGGAGCAGTTTTACCTGAAAGTCATTGTTCTATATTTCCAGAATAAGCAGTATTTTTCAGTGGTTATTTTTATGTCAACAAAAGACTTAACATTGCTGAATTTGTTTTAAGTTTGTGGTAACATCCAGTCTGGAGGATGTCTCATTTAGGAACAACATTCTTAAATACATATGATAAAATATTCATACTCTGTCTCATACCCAGAGGGTAAGACATGAAAGTACCAACAAAAAAAAGTTACTTCAACTCCACTGCAGTCCTCGGTGGAATATGGATAATAATGTCGCTGATATTAATGTTGCGTTTGATAAGTGGATATTGAGGGCTTCAGACAGATCCTTGGGGCTTTGCCTCTGTGAGAAGCCAATGAGACGACTCACAGGCGGCTGTGGCTCTTTCTGTGCACCTCGACCAGGCTGTTAATCAGCACTCAGGGTTACATCAATGATGCCAGCACAGTGGCCACAATACATCACCAGGCAGACGAGAGGCGCTTCCTTCCCTGATGAACTAGGCCGAGTCCAGCACAGAGAGAACCCCTCTGCTGGAGGGTTTTCCTTATCATCAGTAGTTAAATGCCCAAAATTTGAAACATTTGAATGACAGCCCCCTATTTGCAGTTTACTCTGTCTGTTGGATGCAAAAGAGAAATCATTGTGATGTTGTTACAGTTTTAGTCTAGAGTCTTCAAAAGAGGACAAAAAACACTGGACTTTAAAGGAGCAATTGTTCTATTGCTACAAAGCTACATAGCTTTAACAGCTGTTTACTTAGCAGAGAAATGTTGCAACTTCAGAACCAAACCATATTTTTCTATAACTACAGCAATGTAAGACAATGGTGAACTTTGTTGCAGGATGTCCAATGCTCTGATTTTTTTTTTTTTTTTCAAGATCGATGTATCAGAGCTCAAAATATTTAGGTTTTCTTATATAGCACAGGTCGAAATCCAAAGGATCATTATTTTTGTGTGAATTTTATGAGTTGATCATAGGTTTTGTGTTTAAATTTGAATTTAAAAAGCCACTAGTATGTACAGTTGTCATAAGTGGAGTTAGAAGAATATTACTCATGTAGTGAAACTGAAGTAAAAGCTGCAAAACTGCCTCAAAGTTGTACTTTAAAGTAAATTCACTCACTTTTGTTGTTAGTAAGTGTGTGAATATGCATGTTGGTGACTGAGCTGTGAACTTATGACCTGTATAAATAGATGCTTGAGTCTGTGTGAGTGTGTTCACTGTGTGTGCGTTTGTGTGCGAGGCCTGGTCTGATGACATTATCAGGACTGGTGATCCGCTCTGTAATTGCCTGCTGCTGACACGGCAGAGAGGCTGATATGGCTGCAGAATAAACAGACTGTTAACAACCAGAGGGAGCTCGTCACCACTCGGTTCCACACGACGCAACGAGTCCAGTGTGACATCTGGACTGGACGAATCACAGAGGAGGAGGTGAGAGGAAGATGAGGAGGCAGGGAATGAGAGATGCAGAAAAACAGCACTAAAATATGGAGGTAGAGCAGAGGGAGGTGGGGAGTAAAGCTTGTGAAAGACCAGTGGGAGTGGTGAGATCTAGAAGTTTGTACTATTGTGATATTTACCTCAGTTTTTTTATACACAAAAGTATATTATCAGCTCACAAATTCTTCCTTAGAATATAGAATATATACCAGTTAATTATGTGAAAACTGTTTCTGGAAAGTGATACACACAACCACAATGTGTCTCTGTGCTTCTCTGGAGCCCTGGGTGGTGGGTTTGTAGAGGAGGATGCTGCTCAGACTGTTGAGCATCATGGAGAACATCTCACATCCTCTCAGCCTCCTGCTGGACAAACAGCAAAGCACCGACAATAGGAGACTTCTTCAGCTTCAGGGAGTCATTCCTGCCCACTGCCTGTCTACAGTGCTCCTCTGTCTGAGCGGGGACTCCTGGTACAGGCTTTTTATTTATGATGATTATGTATCACAGCTGCTCTGGTCATTCAAGGTTTGTGCAGCTCTATTTATATCCAAATCACTCATTTTGGGCCATTTTATAGCTGTTATTGACAGGTGACTGTAGTGAGATGACAGGAAACGATGGGAGAGAGAGATGAGGAAAGAGATGCATCAGAGCTTCCCGACCAGATGTGACTGTAGCGGCTCTGAACCTTGAGGCCAGAGTTAGTACTTTTAACCAACAATTTACAGCAGTTACATCATTGTTGAACAGTGCTTATTTGTTCTTCAGTATTTGATTATTTTTTTTATGTGTAATACATGTTTCTATGGTAAATGCCTTGGTGGTTTTTGCTATTTGTGGAAAATCTGCAGTAGTCTGCATATTTGAAAACAGCTGGCTGGGGAAGCCTGCAAACCACAGACAGACAGGCAGACAGGCAGACAGGCAGACAGACAGACAGGCAGGCAGGCAGGCAGGCAGGCAGGCAGGCAGGCAGGCAGGCAGTCAGACAGGCAGGCAGGCAGGCAGGCAGGCAGGCAGGCAGGCAGGCAGACAGGCAGGCAGGCGGCCTCTGGACACCACCAGAGATTCTCCTAATCAGCCCATATGCTGCATTTCACTCAGGACAGTTTCTCATATTAACAAGAGCCTCGTTCCTCTGGTGGTTCTCCCTCCACAGCCGTCTCTTTTGTTTCACCCTGGATCTCTTCCTTTATCCTCTCCCATCCTCTGTCTAATTCCTTTATCTTTGAACTTTCCTTCACTTAATCTTCTTCTCTACTCATCGTCTATTTACACATCTTTCTCTCGCTCCTTCTTGGCTATTTCCTGCATTTTTAGATGGCCTGAAAATATAGTGATGATATTTATTTAGTTCAACCAAATATAGAATCTAATAGCAGACTGATTATTGTCTCTACACTTGTATTTTCTTATGTCCTTCTTAAAGCAATAGCTTGTTATTTGGGGAAACATGCCTAAACAGCAGGATTTGAATTAGAGGACTGGGGCCCATTTCATGTCAGTACAGTAAATATGAAGCTACAACCAGCTTCATATTTACAGGCTAGGTTGTCTTAGCTTAGCATAAAGACAGGAGTCTTTAGCAAGGCCACAAATCCACCGACAAATTAACACATTATATCTCATTTGTGTGATCAACACAAAAAATACGTTGAAAGTATGAAAAGTTGTAGTTTTATTTGAGAAAAATAAACATTTCTTGGCCTGCAAAGTGACTTCCTGGCTAGCTGCTTTGTCCTGTTTTCAGTCTTTATGCTAAGCTAAGATAGCTGCAGCTTCCTAGTCACAATTCAAACATTGAAATGGCACCAATCTGTTCACCTAACTCTCTGCAAATAAGCATATTTCCTAAAATATTGTTTTTAAAGGCAGCCAAAACTGAAAGAAAACGCAAATGAAAATATTTCACAGGTCTGTTTCTAATGTGAAAAACCTTCAAAATGTCATTTTAAAGGTTCTTCATTGAGGATTAAACTGGAAATGAGAAGCTCTATATAAAATGGAACAGTCTTTTTCTTGCTTTGTGCCCTAAACTCAACTCTACAGTGTTGCCAATTTTCTTGGCAATGATTGTATTTGTTTACAGTAATCACCCTAATATCTCAAAATGAATGTGTTAAAGATTTATTGATGTCAAAATGCTACACGTAGCGGCTTTAATTAGCTCAGCGAGATTAAAAACATGACTTTTCAGCCGTGAAAGACCTTCATCAGGATGCTCGAGTGAAATCATCCAGCATTCAGTTAAATTATCAGTTCATTCAGTCTAGCAGCGCTGCCTCAGAAGATTAAGTACGGCGTGTACTCAGCGTTTTGACTCCTTCCGATTCCACGCCGTCAGAAACATGGATACAGCATAACAAGATGATGGACGCTTTACACAGCCTGCATATTGAAAGATAATAAAGGCAGCTGAAGCATCCGTCTTTGTCATCTCGTTTTTCACACAGGCTGACTGTGTGTGTGTGTGTGTGTGTGTGTGTGTGTGTGTGTGTGTGTGTGTTTGATGCGAGTAGAGTAGCAGTGCAGACTGGAGACAGCAGCCGCTCAGCTGCAATCCTGAACTGTTGTTATTTAACGCCTCACTCAGAGCTGCAGGAAACACTCTGATTGTCTGCTGAGGTCCCAGTGCTGTGTGTGTGTGTGTGTGTGTGTGTGTGTGTGTGTGTGCGTCAGTATGTCTGTGGGTGGATGCATGGTATGAGTGTAAATATCCTCACACATGCATTTGTGTTTGTTATTCCCTGTACACCGGATCATGTCTCTATATTGGATTGGACAGTTGTAAAACACAGAGGAACATCACTGTGACGCCATCTCTCCGTTCTATTACACCTCATCCATCCTCTTGTCTTCCCATCCCTTCATTCCTCCTTTTAAACTTCACCTTCCTCCCATTCATCATGTTCCCACTCTTCCTTCCTCATTCTTACGTCCTCCAATCTGTCCTTTTTCACCACTTCGGTGTAACTCTTGAGTGGATTGCTAATGATTTTTACACAGGCAGTCATGATTCCTATCTTTTTTTAATTATTCTTTTTCTATAACCAACAATCCCTTCATCATTTCGTCTCTGCAGTTTCTTCCGTCCATCCATTCACCTATGGATCAGTTCATTCTTCAGTTTATTAGTTTACCTATAATCTCTCCATTTTCCCTTTTCTCCTTTCCACCTCTCCATGCTTCCATCGCCTCCTGCATCACTCCCTCCTTTCCTATATCTACTAGTCTATTTATCTCCCTCCTCCATCCCATCGGTTAATTCATCCTTCTCCTCCCCTGTATCCCTTTATTTCTTCATCTATATGCATCATCTATGGCTCAGATGCTCGCTGGTTCGATCCCCAGCTCCTCCTGCCTACATGCAGACTCTGAACCCCAAACTCCTCCTGATGGTTAATCGACCCTCTTACATAGAGACTCTGCCGCCATAAGTGTGTGAGTGGGTGAGTAAGAGGCTCCGCGAGGCACTTTTCTGCTTAGGTATAGCTCGATTTAAGTACAGTCCATTTACCACTCCTCCATAACTCAAACTCTGCCCCCTTTCTCCCAGCTCATACCTGCACTCATCCCTGCATCCCCCCATCTCTCAATCAATCATCCCTTCACCTATACGTGTTGCTATTCTCTATCCATCCATAAATCTATTTACTGTCGCTCCTCTCTCCCTCTCCTCTTTAATATTCCTCCCATCTTCATTTCTTGCATCCTCGATAACTTCTTCCTTCATACCTCCCCTATTTCTGCCAATCCCTCCTTGACTCCATACTTTCCTACACCCTTTTATCCTTAACCCACCAATTTCTCCATCCATCCATCCACTCATTGTTTCAAACACTGGCCAGTCCCTTCTTCCAAGTCCTCCTGATTCTCTTCATATTCATTCCCTTCATCCCTGTATTCAACCACACCTCTTCCCCCATCCATTCCTTGCTTCCTCATCCTTCCATTCCTTTAACTTCCCTTCCACTGCTTATCTCCTCTCTCCAGGAATCTCTCCATCATTTCGTTTCTGTTCCTCGTTTGCTGCATAAATCCATTCAGCCACCGGCCTCTCTTTTCTTCCGTACCTATTTCTTCCATCCATCCTTCCAGCCCATCCACACTCTCCGCTCCCGGCACAGGCCCAGATCCGCCCCTGGCCTTGGCGACCAGAATAGCCCTGATAAGTCAAATGATGATTCTGTCTTAATGAGCTGTGGAGAGAGAAGGCGTACATTAGCTGCGTATTGACGCTGTGACTCACTGTGTGCGGGAGCCAGCGGAGGACTCACTCTTTTGTAACGAGACAGATCTGATTAGGCCGAGCACGCAGGAGAACACGCTGATGATGACAACGGTTAAACACAGACACTCCAGCCTACCCCCACACACACACATACACATATACACACACACACACTCCTCCACCCCTCCAATTATATCCCTTTGGTTAATCTTCCCTATCGTAATGCTGGCACAATGACAACCCTCTGGATTGTGAGTGCAGTCTGTACTTTATGTCTGCCTTTGAAACACCTCTGTTTGTCTTTGTGTGTGTGTGTGTGTGCGTGTGTGTGTGTGCGTGTTCGTTCTTGTTTGTTAACCCTTTATCTACACATCCTTGTCTGGTGTTTGTGTATGTGATTGATTGGTTATTAATCTGCAGAAAATTAAAAGTACCTTGTTTGTTTGGCCAATGTTTACATTCTTTTCTTTTATGTAATTTGATCCTATTTTACTCATCATGCACATACAAAACAATATCAACATTAATTTGGAGGCAACCAAATAATTGATTAATGATGCTTTAAGGTTGTCATGGTTAGAATATAATAACACTTACTTAACAGTGAAACCTCAGCCAAAGTCCAGTGTTTAAGTCAACCTGTAGATGATAAATCATCAATAATCAACATAAGTCATTTATATTTTATTTAAATTTTTACAAACATTCGATGCTGCTGTTTTTCTTGATTCTTCTTGATTTTTCTTGATTATTGTTGTGTAACTAATGAGTAGAAGAGCGTTAAACTACCGTATGTGTCCTCATATGCTGATACAGTAGGAGATTCAAACAAAGATGGAGACTTCTTTAATGACATTATTCAACATTATACCTTTAATTTAAAGATTGGGTCATTTGTGCCATTAGGGTCTTTTTTTTTTTTTTTTTTTTTTTTTTTTAAATCAACCTGAATTAAATCAGTCGATCGTGTCTATGTGAGTGTGAAGGTTCCTTCCCACAGACTTCGTACACTGTTTCCATGATATTGACTTTTGAAAACCCATACCAACTATCGATCTCCCTGCTGTTATGTATTTTGCTGTTCGTGAAACCGATATTTTCGATGCAGCAAATAATTGAACTGTTTACATCACTTATCAAAGAGAAATGTCAAATATTCTTCTATCTCCTATTCTTCTTCTTCTTCTAAATATTTTTCAGCTTCTCAAGTTGTGAGAATTTTCTCTTTTCTCTGTTGTACATAGAGACTTTATATAAGAGTTGATGGAAATGGAAAGTAAACCAGTGCTGAAGTGTCTTATACCTGAATTCTATCTAATGACCATCAGGGGACGACTCCACTGGTTGCAAAAAGAATTTAGATTGTTTTCAAGTCTATGGGAAAATGACCCTAATTCTCACTTGATCCATTACTTCAGTAAACATTTTCCTAATGAGTTTATGGACTCAATCTCTAGTTTCAAGCAGGTCAGAGCCACCCTCACTCCTCCTCAGCTCCACCTTTTCCTCCAAATGTGGTTTCTTCTAGTTAAAAAAAAAAAAAAAAAAAGAAAAAAAAACAATTTCCAAACTCGAGGCTTCAAAATGGCAGCTCACAAACCGATGGGTGACGTCATGGTGGGTTGACACTAGGTTGTACATCATAAACTGATAAGCTTAAGTCAAACATATTAATGTGATGACATCAGTTGAGGCACTGAGGCTGGTGGGCATCTTTCACAGTTGTGTATATATAGTTTTTATATGGTGAGAAAATTAATTCATGAATCAGACTCAAAAGTTGATAGTGTTTCATGTGTGTTTCTCCTCCTGTGTATCTGCGTGTGCTCTTGACTGTTTCCTTTTGTATGTGTTTGTGAGCATGTGTGAGCTGCTCCTTCTCCAGCCTTAGACTAAATGACGCACTGTTATTGCTGACGTTGGTGTATGGACACTCAGCTTCACCACAGCTGGGCTTTGCACCGCACTTGGCTTCAGATCAGCGCAGCTCGGCTAGTACTAATGATAATGAAGCAAGTCGCCCACAGCAATTAATGCACTTAGCTGCTAATGATGATTAACTGTGGACTGTATTTGATTTAGGAAGTTGATAAGCTGCCTCCAAACACAAACAGGTTAATTAGTATCCTGTCCCAGTGGAAGAGGTTTCTGAAGGAGCCAGTCCATTCATGGAAGATGTGAACTGCTTTGTTTTGTCCTTCAAAGCCTCTTCAAAGTCCCTTTAAGGAAATTAGTCCTTGTTTTATGAATGGAAGGAGAGATGATGATGAAGATGTCAAAGGGAAGACTTGTCTATGTGAATCTCTAGAGGCTGAAAGGCACGCGAAGACTTTCTCCTCTTCTCTTCATCCACTTATGGCGTATCCTGTCATGTAATTATCTCCCTCGCCGGATGACTTTTCGAGCCTCTTTCTATTCTTAATCATATCATTTAGTTATGGTTTACACTTTGCCATGGGCATCTGAGCGTGTTGTGTTGTGCTGTGTCACTGATCTGCTCATGCAGCTGCAGCGTGCTGATAAACAATCAGGCAAAGTCACAATCAAAACGCTGAGGAAGGGGTGTGATATTTCTGAGCATCTACACCAGGCACGTGTATCATCAGCATATTTTATTTCATATGGTGGTGGGGTCTCGCTTGATGATTAGCAGCCTCATCCATTACAGACCCGTGATGAAATAACTTCCATTATATCCAACCTCAGTGGAAAGAGTAACAGCTATTAGTAAAGCCTATCACCACTTTTAATGTCTCCTCATCAGCAACACATGCGCTTAAGAAAAGGGCATAAGAGGAAAAAACATAAGAAACCTCACAGAAGAAATCCACTCCTCCCACCTAAACCACCATATTGTCCCTATTCAGATACACCCCCTCCTCGCCTCCTCTCCTCCTCTGCTTGGTGGTAAATCCTAAATAAAACAATGGGTCTATAATCAAATCGAATTTTAAAAGGAGCAATAACAACGTAGCCATACAAGTACGAAACAGACTGGTTTTATAAACCACCGGCTGAATCTCCCCAGCTGTGTTTATTTGAAGACGGGTGTCTAATCATAAAAAGTGTATAAACCAGAGTTTGCAGTGGTAAGTTTGTCTCAGTCTCGCTTCAACATTTGTTCCCTGACATTAAAAGAGTCAGACGCAGCCTGGCTTTGCTTTTCAATATCTAATCATAAGGACAAATAACGAACAAAGGAAGTTCTAATGAGGTTTGATCTCAGTTTTAAATTTATATGACGTGTGCTCCTTTTTAGTTGTATCTATGTTGTATTTTTATTTTAGTTTATTGGTTTTGTGAATTTTACCACTGTCAGCGACTTCAGCGTCTTCAGTGTGTCCAGATTTGTCCTGTTAACTGTTTTTTAGTGATTTACTGTAAGATTTTTTGCAGAGCGTCATGTCCTTTTGTTCTTTATATAGTCCAGATGAAATGAGCTGAGCATGTTTTTTGCAAGTGTGTGTGTGTGTTTTTTAAAGCTGATTCCACCGCTGTCTTTTCATTGCAGCTTCCAATAGCTAATATTTATAGGTTGTGCTCTATTTGTGAATCTGACTTGTTCAATGCTTATGTAGATCAAAAATGTTCCACTGCTTCTTCTTTAAATAGAAAGCAGCGTTTAGGCTTTTACAAGACACTTAAACTCTCCAACATGCTAACAAGGCTTTCAGACTGGCTGGCAGCGCCTCATGGCAGGTTGAAGCAGGTTTTGTTGTTGTTTATTCACAGCCCCCCAACTGAAGCTGTCAAATAAAATCCTGTCATCCTCACTTCCGCCATATTGACAGCGGCAACACCGGCTCTTACATAATACACTTTATAGCCCACCCACTGATACATTTCAGCATTTGCAGATGCCACCAACAAATGTGATTTTTGCAGTGAAGAAGAAGAAGAAAACAACATTTTGGACAAAAAACAAATGACACAACTGACGTAGACCCTATGAATGTTATTTTCTATAATGAAAACAGGAACATGAAAATACATCAACTGTAACTTAGCATATTTCATATCGTAAAGTTCATATTTCCCAAATCTCTCCCATCTTGAATTATTGATCACTAGATTTGAAAAGTGAATCTGCTCATCTTATTATTAATAAAAAATGTGTGCATGTAATTCATCTGCTTCAGGGTTTATTTAAAGAGATCTGAGTAAGATGTTTAATTATGCAATTTACTTTTTATTTTCATTATAATTATATTCTATCACACTGTTTGCAGTATTTTATTTTTCTTTGTTGACATTTAGGGGTTTAATTTATTTAAATACAGGCTGTGAACTTATTATTTTTTTCTTTTAAATTGCTCCTAGCAGTTTTCAAGAATGAACTTAGAGATGCGGCTGCATGAATAAAACAAAATCGAGCAGAAACTTAAAGAATTAAAAGTAAAAAGGGCAAAAGAAAAAAATAGAGGTTAAAAAAGAGAGATTTGTTTTTTTAAAAAAACATTTCATTTATAAACTTTATATTATGATCATGATAGGCAAGGCAAGGCAAGGCAATTTTATTTGTATAGCCCATTTTTACAAACAGTTTGTCTCAAAGGGCTTTACATAGCATCATAACAACATCCTCTGCCCTTAGACCCTCACATCGACTGAGGAAAAACTCAAAACAAAACCCTTTTAACAGGGAAAAAAAAGAGAAACCTCATGGTGAGCAACAGAGGAGGGATCCCTCACCCAGGACGGGCAGACGTGCAATAGATGTTGTATACAGACAAGAAAACAGGTAACAATACAGAATATACACAGATGGAAATGGTGTGCAGTGGATTTAGGAGGGGAAAGCAACTGTTCTTTTCTTATACATTGGTCCAACACCACTTCGTACTGACCTTACTGAAGAAGGGTTCATGTGTAATTATTATCTCCAGACGCTTTTATCTGACTCAGCTGGGAGCACTAAACTTTTGAGTTAGTGTTATACTCATAGCCGGAGCTCGGGACGCAAAATATTCTGCCATTTGTTGATTTCTATTGGACAATTTTCCCCTATAATAAACCTTGATTCTGCCCTCGTGCCCATAAAAAGCAACAAAATACCAGATTCTTTCCTCTGCTTCAGCTGATCATCACCACCACATATATTACAGCTCGGGGTCAATACTCAGCCATTTTCTGAGGCCATCACATTTCTCTCCTTCTTCTTAACCTGCTTTTCTCCTTATCAGTGTTTCTTTCTTCCATTTTCCACTGTTCATTGCTTTTTCTGTTTTCTCCATTCCCTCCTCTTATTCCTTCTTCTTCCTCCTCCCTGTCTTCTCTTCTCCACAGCCCTGTTGTTAGCTGATGGTAAGTTATCTATTCTTCCTCTACAAGTATCTCCACTAACGCCTCCTCCTCTGTGGACAGTGTGGTTTAAACAGCAGACGTAGATCTGAAGTGTCCCTGTGCTTGGTGTGAAATCAGTGCTGATGGTTTATTTTGCTGCAGATCGAGATTTTAAATCAGGTTTGATATAAATAAAGTGCATGCCAGGTCTGTTATCTTCCACTGTCACTGTTACAAAAAAACTACATGCTCTCTTTGCTGCCCTTTTCATGCTAATCAGAAGATTAATTAATCATAAATCCATAAATTATGTTCTCAAGTCAAGAGCAAGGTACAAACATTTGATAATCGTCAAGATAAAAACCTGCAGTTCTGAAATTAGAAATTTAATTACCTTTGTGTGATTGTGTTATTGTTTTTTTTTTTTTTTTCCCAACATCCTTGTTAAGTAAATTGTGTCATGTGGTGGTGCAGCACAGAGCAGGGGAATGGCTGGATAATCAAATTTTAAACATGAGCAAAAAAGAAATCCCGTCAGGACTTGAGGGTACACACTGTCTTGGGTGTGTAATTGATTTAGCTTAAAAGTGTGTATGTGTGTGTGCAGGCATGCTCCACTATATTATGCATGCCTCTGTGTGTGTGTGTGTGTGTGTGTGTGTGTGTGTGTGTGTGTGTGTGTGCTCGCCTGCCAACGCGTCCTCCTATCAAGGGGACTTGGCTGTGATCTTTAATGGCAATGTTAATATTTAATGGTAAGCGTGTTGTCAGCAAAGAGCAGCAGGCTGGGACTCGGGGGCTCGTATAAAAGATGACAAGGTCTCTGCACCAGGTGGCTCAGTGGGGGTGTCACACACAGAGCAGGATGAGAGGCCTTTGGATGCACAGCCGCCTCTTCTTGATAGAGTTCGACAGCACAGAATTGATGTAACGGAGCGCTTTGTAGTTTCGCGGCGCACCGGTGGACTCTGGGAGGCATTGTGGCTCCTTTCAGCAGCAGAGCCACACAGGACACGTCTGATAGGCACATGGATGGATTGATCAGGACTTCAACGGTCCTCAGAAATCACTCCGAATATGGAAAACCTGAAATAAGGCCTTAAAGAGTTTTGATTTGAATGGAAGGCCTTGAAAGCACTTGATTTGTGATTGGATTGTGCCCAATTTCATCGGTGAGGCTCAGCTTGATTGATGTTGATACAGTATTAGATTCAAAGGGTCAGTTCACCCAAATAAAAAAAAAAGACAAGCATGAAACATCATCCTTGATTCCAGTTCCACTTTTTCTTAGCTGTCAACCTTATCACACACACTTTTGCTCAGTTGTCATGGTGACAGATCTCTTGACATGCTTCTGCACATCACTATAGGTCTGTTAATCTGCCACATTTCCAGTTCTTTGTGTCTCACAATACAGTTCACCTCCATTGTATTTAGCCTGGTTTGGAGTTGCCGACTTTGTTCTCCTCCTGGTCTGGTTCTACGTCCAATCAGTGGCTTTGCTGGTTAGAGAAACTGTTGACCAATCAGACCAGTGGGATCAAGATCAATATGTTTCTTTGATTAATGGGAAAAAGGAAAGATGGTGGCAGTTTGAGAGTTAGTTCACTTGCTGCTGATGAGTTTGGGCAAAATAAACAAAATTGCGCGGACACAATGTCATACTGAATAAATTAAGTGAAGCAAAGTTACATTTGATGCTACATTGTTTTAAGGGAACGTCGAAACTTTAATGTAATTAGGTAGAGCGAGAAAATATTTCAAATTAATGGTTTTACCAAGATTTCTTCTGTATGACATCTTAGGTCTGAACCTAAAACACGCCGACTATGAAAGTCATTGCAACCTTCAACATTTGTAGAGAAAAAAAAAGATTTGCATTTGCTGTGTTTGTGTTTTGATCATTTGAACATGTCAAACCTTGCCATGTGAAGGCTGTGATGCCACCAAAACATCAGACACAGAGAAAGTTCTTCTCCAGTGTTGATGTTTTTAATGATCTGCTTTAAATACTGCATATAAAACCAATCTGGAATCAAAAGCCTGAACATAATAAAGGCTGAATAAATTCAAACTGTCACCAATAATGTGATGGTTATATTGCGGCTCAGTACGACACATGAAAAGCACCTGAGCATCCTCTTATGTTGATTGCCATCGTTCTCATTGCGATTTCCTTTTATTCTGCTCCCTCTCCGCCCAGATGTGCCAGACAGGAAGCTGACATCTGATGAGGAGGAAGCCAAGCGGATCGCCGAGATGGGAAAACCAGTGCTGGGGGAACACTCCAAGCTGGAAGTCATTATTGAGGAATCATACGAGTTTAAGGTGGGAAAGGTTCATCTTCAAATGGAGCCAACACAGCCTGAGATGCCTGATAATCACAGCTTAAAGTGCTGTTTCCCATGTAGCCAGACACATAACAGATCATGCAAACTAACCAGCTGCCACCTTGCATGAAAGAACAGCTGCATATTTCAGGGAGCCACTGTTGCTCTTCAGAGGCAATCCAACCCACATAGATGTACTGCTGGAGGAGATATGGATTATAAGCATCGTATAACCTCCTCAACCAAAAATATACCCACCATATTTGTTTCTGGTGTGTGGGTTTTATCATACATCGAATAAAGGTTTGCGCTGCCTGGAACTGGGTGTCACTGCCATCATGTGGTGGAGCTCATGTATTCCTCTTCGTCAGCCTCTATGAATGCAGATTCTGGACATTTGTAATGAATAATGGATGGATTTGGCTCTTGTTGTGCCGTTGTGTCATGCAGAGCACAGTGGACAAGCTGATCAAGAAGACCAACCTGGCATTGGTGGTGGGAACAAACTCCTGGAGAGACCAGTTCATGGAGGCCATTACAGTCAGTGCAGGTAATGTAAGGGATGCACCGAGATGTTAAACAAGCGATGAAATATTTTTGATCCACTCATATGTTGCTGCAAACTTAATGTAGGTCAGGCTTGATACTCAGGGAGCTGCATGGGGTAACACTCAGGACAGTTTCGTTCCTGTCCCTACATGTAAATCAGCTTTCTCCAGCAGAAACAAAGTAAGACACAAATATATGTGCTTTAAAATGAGATTCAGCATCTTTGACATTAGTTAACACGTTATCATTTATACTCATTTATCATCTGTGAATCACTTTTGCATCTGTGAGTGATTCCTGGTTTGACACATGAGTCAGATTCTCGGGTTGTTATTTATTATCAAAAATGATTCATATTTCTGTTAGTATTGACTTTTGTTCTCTGCCAACATGATGACTACTGATTCAGTTTGCCCTAAAGAGCTGCTAGTCTCAATGATTTCATTTGTTAAAGATTTTATCATCCCACACTATGAATGTATGAGTATGAATTTTTGGCGCTGATTTGCTTTTTGCAGAGTTAAGATGAGAAGATACTAGTGACTTTGTCGTTAAAGCAGTGTCAAGCTTCTCATTTAACTCTCAGCAAGACATCAAATAAGTGTCAAAATGTCAAACTATTCACGAAACTCTAATACAAGTTTTTCCATATACTTGACAAACGCACAACTACAGAATATCATCAGCTCACAATCACTGACTTCAGTCCAAAAACTATTTGTGCCAGTTTCAGCCTTCAAAAACTCATATCAGCGGACTCCTCCTGGAAAGCGAAGCTCTTGAAGTGCTTGAATAATCTCATGTGCGTAAGGGAAAACTCATCCATCATGTCAGCAGCATCAGATCCTCCTGCAGCCTGCAGTGCGGCTGCCGCTCCATCCGCTGCAGTCACAGCCACCATGTAGCGAATGTGGCGAAGGCCTCGGTCCATCACTTTGGTGCTGAAATATTTAATCCAGCGGTGCTCTTTACTTTTTCATGATCCACTCGTGGCTGAAAAATGCATGCAGCTCACATGGCCTGACACTTTGAATCAGCACTGTGTCCCTGTGCCTGTCCCGCTGAGTTTCCTTTGAGCTGCCGGGACACAGAGGACACCCCGCTCCTCCAAATGAGGAGGACGACCATTTACATTTAGGCTTTTAGCTGGTGTAAGATGATGCTTTTATCCAGACAGTGGACTGGGGTTCGGTTTCTTGTTCAAACTCACTTTGACAGAACAAACAGCTGGTGCTAAATCTGTATATTGCAGGAAATCTCCCTGTGACCACTTGGTCATCGCGCCTTCAAGGTGCACCACACACACCACAGTGATCGCAGCAGTTTGGTGTATATGGTGCGTCTTTGGCAGCAGGATTGGTCAATGACAATGTAATAATAAAAATAAAGTAACATCATTGAAATCAACAGATTTCAAAGTGAAGAAAAACTGAAAAAGCTGTCAGCATACTGTCTGCTTTGACTTCATGTGAACTGTGAACAGTCACAAAACCTGATTTGGACACAATGTGAGAGCAGCTTAGACGTAAACTGAGCCAACAGCCAATAGAGCCCAGGTGAACACTGAGAGCTGTTCAGCCATGGAGAAGAGTTTGAGAAACCAGGTTACAAACCCTGAATTATTAATGAATGAGTTATTAAAGAGTAAACCAAAGTTTATAACCTATAAACTGAAGTGACAGTGAAATCTGTTTGTCTCTAAACTTCATTTAAATCCATGAAATGGCAAAAACATGCAGCTCTTTTAACTCATTAAAAATGTCTCCCTCCCTGAGGCGGTTATTAATCTAGATATGTATTCAGAGCTGGATATACTTAACAATACCCTCAGGCTGCAGTGATACTGTGTGATGATATGAAGAATAAGTCAGTGTGCCATTTTTAAATGGATGTTGTTCTCTTCCTTCCCCTTATCTCCTTTATCGATCCTTTATCTCGCCACTGTTTTCCAACTCTTTACCTTCTCCTCTCCCTCTCAACTTTGTGCTTTATCATCTGTCATCATTCTTCCCTTGTCATACCCTCTTTTGCTTCCTCATCCTCCCTCACTCTGTCCTTCCTTGATCCCTGTCCCATCTCTTAATATTTACTTCCCCTCCATCACCCCTCTCTCTTTATCTTTGCCCAAATATCCTGCTGCCTCCTCGTCCGCTCTGCTGCTCCACTCCCTCCTGTCATCCCGATACACTTCAATCTGTCCCACCTTTCACCCCCGTCTCCCTCACCGTCTCCCCCTCTTCCCTCCCCTGCCTGTGCCCCACTTCTGACCAGAAGATGAGGACGAAGAGGACACTGGGGAAGAGCGGCTGCCGTCCTGTTTTGACTACGTCATGCACTTCCTCACCGTCTTCTGGAAGGTCCTGTTTGCCTGCGTCCCTCCCACGGATTACCTGAACGGCTGGGCCTGCTTCATCATCTCCATCATCATCATCGGCCTGCTCACGGCCGTCATCGGCGACCTGGCGTCTCACTTCGGCTGCACCATCGGCCTCAAAGACTCGGTCACTGCTGTGGTGTTTGTGGCACTCGGTACCTCTGTCCCAGGTGAGTCCAGCAGTGGCAGAAAGAACAATATATTTCTATATATTCATCTTTGTTACATCTAAATCTGTCCTTACTCTTAAAGTTATATTATTTATGTTGATAAAATTATATGATTCTTTTATAGTTTGAAAAGAAAACTGTGACTTCATGAGCTTTTGAGACCCTCTCCAACAGTAAACATGCTTTGTCGCCAGGATGGCTGATATTTTTATTTCCTCCAAACTGACATTTTCACCCGACAGGAACAATAAGTCAGCAAGAAGTTAGACTGTCAGCATTTTCTGTTATTAAAGGTCCTATGTGTAGCTTTAATAAATCATTACTCTTTCTTTATTTAGGTAGAAAGATGTTATAAAAATATATTATAAATACTGTGAACAAACAAGAGTAAAGCACAGAGGACTTCATTCGCCTTTTGACTCTGTGAGGTCAATTTGGCAACAAAAGGAAATGTTGAGTATTATTCTTTGATGGTTACACTCATATCACCACCAGATAAACACATAAACAGCCTAAATTACAGACTTAGTGGTGTGTTATATATTGTATTGTTTGTGCTTTGTTAACAGGTAAAACCAGCATGTTCCAAAAATACTGCATTTGTGTCAATATTAGGTTTTATTTAGATGTAACTGCCTGTGATGCCGCAGGTTGTTGGTTGTCGACATGTCTGTGGGAGATATTGTAGCTGTCAAAAATGCCTAATATCTAAGCAAAGAGGCTGATACAAACAGTTTTGAGCTGCTCATAATTACAGTTTAAATGACGTGACGTGAATGTGGTATTATCATCGTGGTGATGTCTTATGTTTATAAAACACTGTGAAGTATCTCTGTGGAGAAATCAGTAATGATGAGATGCTTTAAAGCAGAGTTTCTGTGTGACTGTGGCATCTTTTTATATCTTCTTTTATTCTGATGACAAAGGCTTTTCTGTCTTTTTTGTTTTTGGTACATTACTCACAGCACAAGGAATAACATTACTTTCCATAATTATTCAGCAGCAAAGGCAGCATGTTACATTACTCATTATAGTACTGAGGTTCATTAGCATCAAAGGTGTTTTGTTTTTGTTTTGTTTGGTTTTTTTTTTTCAGCTCCAAATTGTACACACCCACACATCATCTTCTCAGTTTAATACATAAAGAAATATACAACAAGACCCTGTAATTTAACAGGCTGGGATTTACTGACCGTCCAGCAGTTAGCCTAGCCTCAGTGACTGCAGCCAGTTCTCCAACGAGTACAAATAAACTTTATTGTCCAAAAGCTCAACCATATCCCAGACCAGTCCTCCCACTGAACACAGACAACAAACTAATACCAACCATCAAACTCATCACTGTCACTGTCATGAGTGTCATGTGTTACTGCCCAACACTGGTCAACACCTAAAACTACACACAGGGGCTTTAAACTGCTGTATTTTACACTTGTTTTCATGCAATGTTATCAATGTCATGTCCTTGTGTCAGGCTCATTTTTATAGGTAGTAGTTTTCTCTGGGCGGCGCGGTGGTGCAGTGGTTAGCACTGTCGCCTCACAGCGGGGGCGGGTGCTCCACAGTGCACAGGCATGCACATTAGGTTAATTAGTGAGTCTAAATTGCCCATAGGTATAAATGTGACTATATATTAGAAATTCATTTGAAGGAGTGTGACACATTAAACATAAACAGGCTCCACTTTCTGGCTTTTATTCTATTTTTTGGAGCTTTCAGCCCCATTTTGTGGTCTTCATCAGCAGATGGAGTCAGCTCAGCTTCAGTCTGCACCAAAGATCTGGACTAGGTTCACAGCTGCCCTCCCCTATCACCACTACCTGCTATCATGTGACCAAAGTTCATACTTAGGTCAGATGATGACAGCTGAGCAAACTCCATCTGCTGATGAAGACCATGAGAAGTGGTTGAAACATCATCGACTACCTTGATCCAGAACGAACCTTCATAAATACTTGATTGAAGTAAAAATCATGAGAACTGACTTGACTTGTCTCCACAGACACTTTTGCCAGTAAGGTCGCAGCAGTCCAGGACACCTACGCGGACGCCTCCATCGGGAATGTGACCGGCAGCAACGCCGTCAACGTCTTCCTGGGAATCGGCATGGCCTGGTCGGTGGCAGCCATCTACTGGCACATGAAAGGGAAGCCGTTCGTGGTGGAAGCCGGCTCGCTGGCCTTCTCTGTCACTCTCTTCACCATCTTCGCCTTCCTGGCCATCTCGGTGCTGCTTTACCGGCGCCGGGCCCACATCGGGGGGGAACTGGGTGGGCCCCGGGGACACAGACTGGCCACGTCAGCCTTCTTTTTCAGCCTCTGGTTCCTGTACATCCTCTTCTCCAGTCTGGAGGCCTACTGTCATATAGAGGGCTTCTAAACAGGAAAGACTTCAGCATGAGAGAATACAAACACGCAGGGGTTTAAAGTACAACTGCAGAGGTAAAAGAGTGAATTCTCACTGTGGAATTTGGGTCAGTCTTGTGTGGTGTGGAAGGACAGGAGAGGTAACCTGGGGTTTTCCCAGACGCCTCCCTCCCTCTCCCTCTCTCTCTCCCTCAACCCCCTCTGTAAGGATGCTTGGAGGTGTGTATCCTGCCCTCTAGTGCCGACAGGCCTGTTCACCCTGGCTTACAGGAGAGCTGTCCTGAGCCCGTGCGAGTGTGCTTACAGTTGGGATTGGGTTACCACCAAATCCAGAAGATGCCGATGCCGAGAGGTGGTCCTGCATTCCACTGGAAGAGACTGCAGTCTTATATCCGGAGAGAGTTGAGTTAATCAGAGGTCTATATTTTTCTCAACATCTGACGAGAACGACTTTTTTTAAAAAGTATTTTGGGGATAAAAACGCAAAAAATAAATCCAACAAAAAAAAAAAAAAAAGATCAAAATCAACACACACACATACTCACACACACGCACACACATGCACACACAACTCACACACACAAAAGAGGAATCAAAGAATTATTTTCTGATCTATGTTAAGGAATAGCAAAAGATTATATCATAAATGGAAATAAGTTGTTGAGTGACAGTGGGATGGATTCATAGTATTTATTTTTATTTGCATAGTTTCCTAAGGAGCACTGCAGAGTTCTCAGAAATCACACGAAGAAGAAGAAGAGGAGCGACAGTGACAGTTCATACTGGCAGATGAATCACCATTCAAACGGGCGAGGAGGAGGAAGAGGTGGACACAGTGAACATGGTCAAACTGCCCTGGACATTACTTCCGTACTCTATACGTATCTATATATAATATATTTCCATATTTTCTGTATATTTTGAATATTTGTTTAAATGTGGTCACCTTCTGCTCTAACAACAGGGGATTGCTGTGGCTAAGTGGGAGGGGAGGGAGGGGGGGGTCAAACTATATACTGGAACGATGTCTTCACATTTCTAAGAGTTATGTATCTTGCCTAGGTAAAAGTATGACATTGTATTTTATTTATTTACTGATAACTTGGTCTCACTCGAATTTTCACCTTTTCAATCAGAAATCCTGAAAAAACAACAACAACAACAAAAAACAAAAAAACAAAAAAAAACAACGTGTTGCTGCAGAGATAAATTCAGAGGTATTTTTGTACTGTTCCATCCATGCACTTTGCTGTATAGTTCTATTTATGGAGACTTCTACTTGTACATGTGCAAAAGGCCCATATTAAAAGTGTCACTATGGACTGAACAGAGTGCCTGTGGAGGGAGAGGTCTTTGCTGCAGCTGCCCACACTGACCAGCCACTCACTCTGCTGAAAGACTGAAGAGCTTCTTTTAATAAATCCTTTTTAAAGCTGCATTAAGAGATTTTTGGCCACAGCAAGAACAAGCTGAAAACGCAACTAGGGCTGCAACTAACAATTGTCTACATCATCGATTAATCTGGTCATTATTTTCTCAATGAATTGTTTTGTCAATAAAGAGAAAGAAAATAGTGTCGATCCTGAGATTACGTCTTCAGACATCATGTTTTGTCTGACCAGATGTCCACAACTTAAGAATTAACTCAGGATAAACTAACAATAAGAGAGAGAATCAGAAAAACTACTAACGTGAGGGACTAAAAACAGCTATTGCGTCAGTAATTGTTGCAGCTGTAAACCTGCCATATTACAACATTATATAAAGCTAAAGCCTGATGCCATGAGATGCTAGTTCTATTAGCTTCAGTATCTCAGTGCTGGTTTCTTTCACATTTGTGATCTTGACAAACTTAGAAACATTTCATTTAGTGCCATACAAAAAGCTTTGGCTCTTATAAAAATGTATTATTACATTACTTCATTGTAACTAGGATTCTTCCATATCCACGATAAACACAAAATGTAACTTTTCCAGCTGTAATTCCTGCTGACAAAAACAATATAGTTCAGCCTCTCTGTCCTGCTGTTATTAGCCTCACTCTGTTGGTCATTTAACTTGTTCGAGTTTTGGGGCTTATAGGCTTCAACATTATCAAAAACAGAACTATTAAACAAACAGTGATATTTCATTGTATATTAATGCCGATATTTGCTCTATTTTTGCCAGATTTATTTGTAAATGTTGGTTATTAGCTAATTTTTAGCTACAAGAGGTTAAAAGCTCTATGCAGCTGCAGAGAACTGCAGAGTTAGATAAGAATAATTTGTGGGTTTATAACTAAAAGCAATATCTTAAGTATTGTCACATAATACCCATGCATTTGATTTATTGTTCTATAATATAATATATATAATAATATAATAAAATAAATATTTTTAAAAATCCATTAGTGCAGCTTTAACAAAGTACAATCAACACAGAAAATCAAGGCAATTATATCTTCAGAAATGTTGTTGTTTTGTTCAGAATTTAACAGGATTGTACATCACAGCTTTGCTTCTGCTCATTAAAGAGAGGTTGTCAGTGATGTTTGAGTTTGGGTTGAAGCTCTTCAGTGAAGAAGCAGTGTGGAGAGCGGTGGGTGTCACGGCAGCAGGCAGCTCCAGGTCGAATCTGAAAGTAGCCTGATATTGATACTGAATGCTGTTTAACACACGACTGGTGCTTTGTTTTTAAAATGACAGAAAAAAATTACACCTTTGAAATCCCAAGAGCAGTAAAAAAAAAAAAAAAAAAAAATGTGTTTATTACTTAATTTGCATAAAGTGTATATTAGTATATAATCAGTCAATTCTTGGCTAATTTAAAAATCACCCAAGATTACCAAAGAGGTGGGATACAACATCTGTTTAAAAAAAAAAAAAAAAAAAAAAATTAAACGCAAACAAAAAAAAAGAGAAAGGAAAAAAAAGTGAGTGGCAGTGACACTGTATTTCCACAAGGGGGATGTCAACCTCCAGTCCCTGTGGTCGTCCCTTCTTCTACTTCTCTATTAGCACTCCCTCCTCCTCTTCCTCAGTGTTCTTCCTTCGTGGTGAGCAGCGTTGTAAATACGTCTCATGGCTGAATCGGATGCTCTTTCCTCTTTCCGGCCCTGGACCAAACCTGCTCACCCCTCTCTCTCTCTCTCTCTCTCTCTCTCTCTCTCTCTCTCTCTCTCCTATATATAAACACACACACATTCGGAGTAGAGCAACGGGTCCACTGCTGCATTAGAGGGAGGACAGTGGGACTGACTGTCCCATTCAGAGGCAACACAAACCCACATTATGTACATAATTATTTCAGTGTATGTTTACATAGACACAGTATAGGTGTCCTGGTGGGAGGGGGGGGGGGGCATGTCAACACGACTCACATCTCATCTACAGGTTATCTGCAGTCGCTTCATCTGAGCCAGTGTCAGTGGATGTGTGAAGTTTTTATCATATTCTTTGAGTCACTCTGGCTCCTTGTGTCACCCTTTTCCTTTGTTAAACCCTGCAGCAGAAAATATTTTCAGCAGGTATTTACAATGACGAGGACGTGCCAGTGTTCTTAATGTTATCTTTGCCTATAGTGGCTACTTGTGTTGTTTATTTGGTTGTATTTTTTGATTTTTATCTGCCGGGATGTGTTGAACTGAACGTAGGCCAGTGTGTGTTTGTGTGATGTGCATGTTGCCTGCTGCAGCCAGGTTGTGCGTCCCCCCCTTTGCACTCATGTGCACAGGCAGTGATGTTGTTGGTCTTCACAACACGAGGGCACGACTCTAAATGGGTTCAGCCCTTCTGTCTTAGAAATGCATATCTTAGTTCTGTAAAAGAAAAGGTTTATTTATTATACACATCACTTCTAAAGGCACCAGTCTTTTTGTTTTTTTCTCAGCCTGCAGGATGGAAGTGAAATGTCACCGTACAGTAGTTAGACTCGTGGTTAATGATGTGGTGAGACACTGAGGAAAAGCTTCAGTGATGAGCTGAATAATACTTTTATTTTAACTTTGTTTTTTCGTGTGTATGTGTGCGTGTGTGTGTGTATGTGTGTGTGTGTGTGTGTGTGTGTGTGCAACAAATAAAGGGGGCACATTTTATGGATGGGTATGTTTTTCCTGGCCTGCAATGAGATGTCAAAATAAAAAAGCAAATTTCCAAAGCTGGCGATGTTTTGAGATCAAGCCGTTTTGTTGTTTTACTGTGGAATAAAAGCAACTTTCTGGTTCATAAGCAAACACTGGTTTCACTCACTTAAATCAAGCCTGACTACATGTGTGTCTCTGGGTCTGCAGAAGAAAAGTGTGCTACTAATAATCAGATTTCCACTGTCACAGAATGAACTTTTCAGGTATTTAGGAATTCAGATCATTTACTGCCTGACCACGTTGTGTTTCTGTCGTCGCAAAGTCTAATACGTCCACACAAGACAAAACAATCACACACAGCTGGTGTTAGCAGGAGTTTCACTCAACGACAGTGATGTGGCTGAAGATGCTGCTGTTAAAATGTTGTACGCTGCGTTGAAAAAGCACAAGTGAGACGGCCCCAAACTGAGGGTGTGGATTTCTTTCTATCATCTATATTCTAGAGCGGCGGTTCCCAACCTGTGGCCAGGGACCCACCAGGGGCTGTTTGCAAGCGGTCTGCCTAAACATTCAGACATTTTTTGGAAATAGAAACATTAAAATGAACTTGTTTCATTGTTTTTTTTTCTTCATCACATCAACAGATCATTTCAAAAAATGGAGCTTCCTCTGTTTTAATGTTCATAATGGTCATTATCATTGTGATCGTTGTATTATTTGGCCTCTGTATCGTTATGGTTTTTGGATGTGCACCACCAACATTTTTGAGATTTTCAGGTCATCACATGAGTTTCTCTGTTCTAGAGAAATCGCCCTGATTCCTGTTCTTCCTCTTTCTGTTGTCATTCACCCTCGAAGCCAAGTGAAGGAAGAATTTTGTCACTAAAAACATCTTTTTTTTTCTCAGCTTGCAGCTACATATCACTCTAATCCACCGTCCAGTGTCTCATACCTTTATATCAGAATTATCTCCTTGTCTGTTGAAGGCACATCGATGGTCATATTCTATTTTGCCTGTTGTGTATGGTTTTGTGTGTCTCACATAATGTTGTTAATGTGGCCGAACCGGCTGCTTTGTTTACATTTTGCAAAC
This sequence comes from Rachycentron canadum, assembly GCA_038496675.1. Lineage (NCBI taxonomy): Eukaryota > Metazoa > Chordata > Actinopteri > Carangiformes > Rachycentridae > Rachycentron > Rachycentron canadum. Next base: position 4,589,892 of record CM076661.1, on the reverse strand, counting down.
AGCAAAATATTCAAAATTGAATTTGGAGATTTTTTTAAAAAAAAACAAACAAAAAAAAAACAGCGCTGAGGCAGAGATGCTGTGAGCTGCAGATACTTCAGTTTAGATGGATGTTTTTGTTGATATCAGTGTTTTACTGAGATATTTTCAAGGACATTTAAGTTTAGTTGAGCATCAAAAGACATCCACTAACTTTTCTTCTTCGTTTTTCTCACTTCAATGTGCTCTCTCTCTCTCTCTCTCTCTCTCACTCATTTGGTGCTTGGTTAAAAACAAAGTGGACTGTCCCACATCCCTTTGTCTAATAAAAAAAGAGCCTGAAATCCAGTTTCTCAAAGCAAAAGCAAAATCAACCCTCAGATGTCAAAAATATTGAAGCTCGTTTCTGCCAGAAAAATAATATAAATAGTAAAAAGTCTAAAATGCTTATCTCCAAAAATTTTAAGAACTTACTTATGCTACAATTTGGATTATTTTGACTTTCTATTTAATTATTTTGACTTATGCTAAAATGTTGACCTACTGTCATAATTAAATTCAAGATATTGATTCAAAATTCAAGTAAATTCATAATTTTTATCATGTTTACTTTTTATCTCATAATTTGGTCTTTAATTCTTTTTTTTTTAACGAGTACATTATACCTTTGACATACATACTCAAAATTAAGATATATGGCACGGTGGTGCAGTGGTTAGCACTGTCACCTCACGGCAAGAAGGTTCTGGGTGAAACCCTCGGCCCTGGGGTCTTTCTGAGTTTGTAGGTTCCCTCTGGGTTCTCCAGCCTCCTCTCACAGTCCAAAGACATGTAGATTTAGGTTAACTGGTGAGTGTGAGTGTTAATGGTTGTGTGTCCGGGTTGTACCTCGCCCTCGCCCAGTCCCAGCTGGGATTGGCCCCAGCCCCCCACAATAATGGATGATTGTTTCAGCAGTTTGTTTTTGGTTGGGGTTTTTTTTGTTTTTTGTTGGTTTTTTTTTGGACAAAGTAAAAGTTTAGACTTCATATGTTTTAGTTTTACATTTTATTCTATTATTTTCCCCTTTCTTGGCAGAAATGAGCTTCCATACATGTCACCTCTTGTCTGTCTCATTTACCACCTCTATACAAAGACAAGATAATGGCCTGTATACATGTACATACGCATACAGACGCCACCTGTGCAAACAGATGCTTGTGAAACGTGTCAGTAACTGAAGTGAGTTGGTTGTTGTGTCGAACATGCTCTTCTCTGAAACACTGTTATTGCACCTCCACTGTTTGTACAGTAGCTGTCTTAAAAGCTGCAGTGCATCGCTGTCTCACTACACAACATTTAGACTTTATCTTATTGGGTTTTGTTTTTTTTCCTGAAGTTGAAATTTAATCATATACAAACAAATCCTTTTTTTGGGGGGGGATTCACACACACACTATCCTCTCATTACATCACTGAAGTAGTGGGAATTGTTCATCTGACTGTTTGTGTAGACTGTTTTTTACTCCTTGCTATGAATTCTGTTTTTATTTCAGGGACTTGTGCATGGAATTTAAGCTTAAGTTGAATATTTATGTTTTATTTGTTTATTTTCTGTTTGTTTTGTTCTGTTTCTTTGAGGGAGGGGGGGTCTATAACTAAATAAAGGAGACGATTTGAAGAAAACAAACAGCTTCCTTGTATGTGATTCACAGTCTCTGAGCAGGTTCCCGCTGTGAACACGGTGACCAGCAGTTGACGCTGGGGCGCAGGGGCGGGACATACACTGTTGCTGACGTGTCTGTGGGCCAATAGGAGGCCGGGAATGATTCGCACGTTGGTACAATTGGCTTAAAATAAAGAGCGGAGTTCCTGCGGTGATTGGGTGTTTGACTGAGCCGTCGAGACGCATCAGGCCGGCGCTGTGTGTTTCACAGCGGCCAGCGGTGATTGAAAGGCGGGTGATGCGGCAGAATGGTGCCTCCAGTTTCCTGCAGGGTCGGTGTGCGGGATTAGCCGCTTCTTAGCTTTGCGTGCGTGCGTGCGTGCGTGCGTGTGTGTGTGCGTGTGTGTGCAGACGCAGGGCGCTCCGAGCCGACAGCCAAGCCGCGTCAGGTGGATGCGCCTGCAGTGATCCAGGTCGCCCCTATGGATCGCGTCCATGGATGTCTTCAAACCCGCTTTGGAGAATAGTTTGAGTCCCAAGGCGTGCGTGTCCTCGTCGGAGGAAGCAGAAGCAGATGTTTTCCGCTGGCCGACACCGCAGAATGGGATCAGCGCCGCGCGGGATGCGGGACCCGCAGCGCCGGGTTTCTGGACGGCCGTGTTCGACTATGAGGCGACTGCGGACGACGAGCTCAGCCTCCGCAGGGGGGACCTGGTGGAGGTCCTGTCCAAGGACTCCCTGGTGTCGGGAGATGAGGGCTGGTGGACCGGGATGATCGCGGACCGGGTTGGCATTTTCCCGTCTAATTATGTGAGCAAAGGGAAAGGCATACCGGAGGAAATCCGGGACACCAGGGAGCAGCAGTACTCGGTGCCTCCTCTGCACCGTGAGTATCCCATTGTGCTTCATGTACTGTACTAGTGAAATGAGTGTGATCTCAGTGAAACACAGGGTGTCTGTCCTTCCGTGTCTTCAGTGAGGAGGCCGTACAAACCCCTGTAGACTGCTGTGTCATGGCAGGCGCGCTGCTCCTCCGTTGGCCTAGAAACAGGCTGATCCGAGCATCCCCGCAGCTTCAGGACCATTATTCATCACACCGCCTGTCAAACAAACATCCAGCCGCGGTCACCCCGCCTCGGTCCCCACATTACAATGCACAATGCATGTGTGCGCCATCCACAGCAGGAAGCGCACACGTTACCTGCAGGTCCTGCACAGGCCACAGCCTGTTGTCAGCACACAGAACAGAGACCTTTGTTAGGCATCGGCTTGTTCTGCTTTCGTTTTTATGGTGTTTGAAACAAAAAGGTGTTTCCAGAGAGAAACAAATATCAAATTGTCCTTGTAGAGAAAATACATCTGCAGCTAAATGTGCAGCCAAGGCCTCAGAGAAATACAGTAAGCAGAATGAAAACCACCTACATGGCAGCAGACTGTGCTGTGAAGGCCAAAGTGGAAACACTTCTTATGGCTTTCTGTGAGCTGTGTGCCAAAAGGATGCTCTGCAGGAACAAAACCCCTTCACACACCAGACATTTACATTAAAGCATGAACAGGCTTCAAACAGCGATGAAGTTGCTGGGGTGGACCACTCTGCCTCAGCTGTCTTTGTTGCCCGTCTCAGTCTTTGTCGGCTTTCATGTCTTCAGAGGCAGCTGGCCTAGTTTCACATACCATCCCACCTGAAATATTTATCAAGGTCAGTCTGCTGAGTAGACTGTTAGGAATCCACAACAACGACTGTAGTCACAATCCAAACACAGGACAAACAGGCTCCCGCTCACATCATCACACACTCCTTTAATTTAGACACAAAAGGATTGTCGTACCATATTTCCTTTCCTCTCCAAACATTCCTCTGCCAGATTTTAGGACAGTAGTTCATCCTTGTGTAATAGCAGGAGGGACGGTTCCACCAGAGTCTGAATTTGGGGCAGCAGCGTGGCTTAGTGTTTTGAGGAAGCATCCTTCATCCGAATGACCTGGTTTTGAGATCACCAAGCACTTTGCCTGTGAATTCCTGGCCCTGACCTCAAATGTCTCTCATGGCTTTGAGCAAATCTGTAACTCCACTTTAAAGATCAAAATGATGTCAGCTTCCTCTTCTTTTCTTCGCCTGCCACTCACTTTGTCCTCTTTTGCATCTCTCCTCAGTCCTGGAGATTGATTTCTCTGAGCTGACCCTGGAGGAAATCATCGGGGTGGGCGGTTTTGGGAAAGTCTACCGTGCAGTGTGGCGGGGCTCAGAGGTGGCAGTGAAGGCAGCGCGGCGGGATCCCGATGAGGACGTGGAACAAACTCTGGAGAGCGTGCGTCAGGAGGCCAAGCTCTTCGCCATGCTCAACCATCCCAACATCATGGCCCTGCTTGGGGTGTGTCTGCAGGAGCCCAACCTGTGTCTGGTCATGGAGTACGCCAGGGGCGGCCCCCTCAACCGGGCCCTCGCGGGGAAACGCATCCCTCCCTGCACACTGGTGGACTGGGCCGTGCAGATCGCCCGGGGCATGCACTACCTCCACAGCCAGGCCATCGTGCCCATTATTCACCGGGACCTGAAGTCCAGCAACAGTAAGAGTCACTCCTCTGTGTTATTTCTGCAGTGTAACTCGCTTTGTGAATCTCTCCCAATATGATTCATTGGTTTTAACATCAACAGAACATGAATCAATTCCAACGTCAATGATGAATTTAGTAATAATTATATGTATATCAGCATTTATCAATAATTATTTTCCTAATGTGTTAATTTTGTGATTATTTCCTCTAATAATAGTGAAAAATATCCGTCACATGTTCATATCGATTAGGGCAATGTCTTGTCTTCTGTCTTCAGTTTACAGTGATATAAAACAGAGAAAAGCTGCAAAGTCTCACATTTAAGAAGCTGGAACATTTCTCCTTGAAAAATACCTTCAACAGTTAATCAGTCATCAAAGTAATTTCCAATTAATTTTCTTTTGACTGACTGATGGATTAGTGACCTAATTGTTTCAGCTGCATGTTATTCTCTGTAGATTTACTGTGAGTATTCAGATATGATTTCAAACATCACTGTGGTCTCCAACAATGTCTCACGGCCATTTTTCCACTGCCTTTGAGGTAAATTATAACCTGATTGATCAATAATAATAATGATCGTAATTTCAGTTGTTTTTCTGTCCTTAAATCAGGCCCAGTTTTAGTGTGTGTGTGTGTGTGTGTGTGTGTGTGTGTGTGTGTGTGTGTGTGCGTGTGTGTGTGCGTGTGTGCACACTTTTTTTAATGTCATGATCTGGAATAATAATGACTTTTTTCACTGGAATTAAACAGAAGACCTTGCACAGATATTGATTATTTTATGATATGGGACACTCATAGTAACTTACCTTATAATAACTTATAATAACTATAATATAAAAATACATCAGACTATGCTTGGTCCATGCTAAACTAGTCCTGATTTGCACTGATTTATATATAATTCACAGTTGAGAGCAGAAAGGAAAAGGAGTTTGCATGTATGTTCGTGGAGCAGCTGTAATCTTGCATTTTACCCAACTGGATCCCCTAAATCCCAAGCCTATTACTGAGGATTTGCCCAACGCTCTGCCCCAGCCTCCCTACTGGAGGCTCCGCCAATGCATACAGCAGCCTTTTCCTGCCATTGGCCCGTTCTCCGGTGATCAGCTCAGCCACTTCGCTTCCAACAGGCTGCTTTAAAGTGTTAAGTCTGTCTAACTAGTTGCCATCCTGGGATCTGTGGGGAAAACCCATGCCCTCTTCACAGTGCAGGCAGAGTACAGGACAGTGTAGCATGGCAGTCTACCCATGCAAGTGTCTAATCCATAGGTTTTCTTTCCTTTCTTCTCTGTTACACCATATATACTGTATGTTATAACCAGTATGTCGTTCTTAATGCAGTATTTGATGCATTATATGCAAAAAGGTTAAATATTTGATTTGCACCAGTTCAAAAACTCCCCATGACCCACATTTTAATATGATGCAAGTAGGTCTTTATGGGGTCCAGACCCTGTACTTGAGAAACTCTGGTCTAATCAGTGGTTACAGAAGTTGCCCAGGATACACGTCTCCTGTCCGTAGGAGGAAGCGGGTATACTACGACCCCACCCTGTGACACATCACTGTGGTTGTGAAGTGGTTGTTTTATAAAGCGCTGTCCCTAAAAAAGACATGAAAGTCCAGATTTCTCTCTTGCATCTGTGAATTTTTTTTTTTTGCAAAGGCTCAAAAACAGAGACTTATCCACGTAACAGTTTAATTTGTAGCTGTGCTACTGTATCAGTCAGTCAGTCAGTCAGTCAACCAACCAACCACGTGGTCAGGACTGAAATTACACAACATCCATTGGATGGACTGCCATTAATTTCTACACAGGCATTCATGATCCCCAGAGGATAAAACCTACTCATCCATCATGATGCTCACATGTGTGGTTTTTCACGACAGTAACTGACATCACCGTGTTGACTTTTCATTTTCAGGTCAAAATTTTCACTTGTATTATTTTGGTCTCTGACCACATCCATTTCAAACTGAAGACTTTCCCGCCAGCTGTACTTTGAGTTCATTTGAATTAATAAATGTTTCAAGGCCCAAGCTTCAGTTAATATCATTCATAAAATCATCCAAATGACCCATTTACCAAAACACCAGAGATAAATAACCATAAAATATAAAAATAACTACACTTTGTATTTAACTCATGTTATTTAGTGAGAAGTTAATATGTGCTAAACTAAAACAATTTACATGGAAAACATTATAAACATTTTAGCATTATCATTTGAACACTAATGCTAATGTACAGCTTCAAAGACCCATTAGTGTAACTGCAGGTAGTTTTGTTACTATATGCCGCCTGGTTGCACAGCACCTTGGTCACCTTGATCAAAATATAACACAATTCACCGTATTGTCGTTTCTGTTTTTTGTTTTTTTGGATAATGATGTGTTTTAGGTGAATGAACAAACTAAACTCTGTGTCTTTCGACTTTTGCTGATGGTTGATTTTGCTATAAATCCTGCAACTTTAATGTAATTCATGCTTCAAAAACAGAAAAACCAACCAACTTCTTCTCTTTCTCAGTGTTATTTGTATTCCACTCATCAGTTTGTTATATAGCAGTTTTGTTTGTACCTCAGTTTCATCCTTTCAAAAATCTCTACTGCATCTTCTCCACATAACGTGCTGTTTGCTCTTATCAGAGGCATTGTACATTACCCTGAGTGCATACATTTGGAGCATGATTGGCCTCAGGGGGAATCAGCTGTGTTTGTTTCATGCTCTACCTCTTGAGCTACACAGGAGCAGGATTTACTTTAGTTTACTTTACCACATGTTTGCCTCAGTAGCATTAGAGCCACATGAGCAGCAGATGAAGGGGGCGCTTGATGTGCACCGCAGCCTGCAGACACACCCTCTCCACTGGGCACAGCCACAGCAGATGGCCCAGCATTGTGGAGCTGAATGGGGGGAAGAGAGAGAGCATGTGGTTAGGAGGAGCCCGGCTTTGCTTATGTATGTTGGGAATGGGTTGTGTTTGAGAGGCTGTCAGAGCGAACGGGTGTGTCGCAGCAGGTTATTTCTGTAGTTTAACTGTGTCAGTGTTTGTTTGAGATGCTCTATTGTAAAAAAGAAATGCATTGAGATCATTAGCATTGAACAAGGTCGGTGTTTTTCATCTCAGCTTTCCTGTGTTGTAGTGGCTCACTGTTTCTTGGTTTCTCTGTTCTCTCTTTTTCTCTACTCTGCTTTTATCCTTCCAATGCTTTCATCATGGCCTCCCAACAACCGCACCCTGTTTTGTTCATCCACTGTGTGTCTAATTTTTGCGTTTCAACCTGCATTGTGTCTTATCGTGGGACTCTGATGCTGCTTTCCCCAAATTTCCATCCTGGTGATGATTACCTGAACCCTTTTATTTTACCGTTAACACTCCTGCCAATCTACACAAATTCCTCCAACCACATCCTCCATCCTCACCCCTCCCACCCCCCATCACTTCCCACTCGACCATTGCCAACCCACATATCCGCCCCAGTCCTAATCCTCGAGAGGGTTGAGATGGAAGACCTCAGCAACAAGACACTGAAGATCACAGACTTTGGCCTGGCTCGAGAGTGGCACCGCACCACCAAGATGAGCGCCGCCGGCACCTACGCCTGGATGGCTCCTGAAGTCATCCGCTCGTCTACATTCTCCAAGGGTAGCGACGTTTGGAGGTGGGCAGAGGAGGGGGGTTTATGCAGCAAACACACTGCACCAGCTTGTACAAGTGGTCTGAAAAACCGAGCCAAAAAAGAGAAGCAGTTTATCCACCAGACGCAGGGAGAAAAAAGTTCAGCTCCGGCAGCAGTTTCCATAGTAACAAAGCAGAGACACAGAACAGGACACAGCGTTGTGTTTTATGTGATGAGTACAAAACTAGAGTAGATTAAAGAGTACATTGACTATAAATATACTACACTCAACAATAGGAGGAGTCAACATGGAGAACCTGGGTCACACTGTATTGTCATTGAGTATGTTTTAATTCACTTCTTTGTCTATTTTAATACTCAATGGTTTTATTTATCACAACATCATGATGTATATACAGGGAATACAAAGTGGCATAGTCACAAGGCTGTGCTAAAAAAGCTAGCATGCAAAAATTTAAAACATACAAATGGCAAATAAAATACACAATATATTTAGTGAGATTTTGCAAATGTGCAAAGGTGGTTTCAATTAAATTTAGGTCACAAGTCAACATATTTTCTGCAGAGGTAAATCTGATAACTGCCGATCTGCAACATTTTCATATTCTGTGTGTCAATTGTGATGTGATATGTAAAAGATTCACTCTCACGTGTTGTTACTGCAAGCAGAGCTGAAACAACAGGTGGATTAATCGAATGGTCAACTAACACAAACTTTTATTTCAGTTTAATATTAATAGTTTTATTAATCTTTTAAACTTGTAATGGTTTGATCCTCTCAAATGACATAGAACTAAAATTTTGAGTTCTGTGTCTTTGGTTTTTGTTCTAAATAAGAAATTTGGAGACATCAACATCAGCTCAGAGCAACTTTGATATGATTTTCTTTACCTTTTATAGACCTAACAATTTGTGGATTAAACAAGAGAATAGTTAATAATTAATAACCATTGATTTCACTGCAGGTTAAACCAGCTGTGGGCAAGTTAAGGACACTGGAGCCAAAAAGCCTTTACACTGCATGTGAACCTCACATCCGAATTATATGTTTAGCAACTTCAGACGCTTTCTGTTCATTCACTTTCACGTTCCATTGATGCTCTGAGATGAATGATCAGTTTGTGATAATGCCACGAGTTATTTTTCTGCTCCTATTGTCTCGTCCTTACACATGTAGCAGCATCAATAGCCCAGCTATTCCTGAGTGAATGTGGGGTTTCCCGCTAAAACAGGATTAAAGTGTGATCAGTGAGAGAACCAAGAGAAGGCAGACATGCACTAAAACAGTCGTGATAGGAAGGTGAACGTGCCCCAATCAATCCCTCCACACTAGTGTCTAATAAAGCTTGGTCAAAAATAATCCCCAATAACAGAACACAATGTAAAGGCAGTGCAGACAGTCACATCAGAGCAGCTGAATGATATTTTATTAAGACTTCTTTCCAAGTGCTGTTTGATCAGCCACATTTGCCAGAATTTGGATAATGATTTTTTTATGACAGAAGAGCAACCGACCACACAGAGTCCCTGACATTTAGTCCAGATTTGTTTGATTTCTCAGTCATTTACCAAAAGCTCATTGATGTGTGGTTTTGAATCTGTCAGCTGCCGTACTCCTCTGTTGGCATTTTCCTGTTTCAACCTTTCCTGTCTCACCGTGGTATTAGAGCGAAGAATGGAGCCATTCCAATCCCTTTCTGACATTTATTCAAATACAGTAGATCTGCTGAACATTCACACTCTTTGTCAGCAAACACCCAGCTTGACATTCAGATATCGATCCGCACATTTATCTTTATAAGACATTATGCAGTGAGAGACTTTGAACTTATATCAAACCCCTTATCACCATGGGATATGGAAGCACAGTACTTGAAGATGTGTGTCCAATGTGAATGTTTACAGCTTAATTCATTGTTGTTCATCATCATCATTCTGTGCCTTTTCCTTTCCTTTTGTTTTTAACTGTGAAGTTACGGCGTGCTCTTGTGGGAGCTGCTGACTGGAGAAGTTCCATTTCGGGGTATCGATGGTCTCGCGGTGGCTTATGGAGTTGCAATGAACAAACTGGCTTTACCCATCCCCTCTACCTGTCCTGAGCCCTTTGCACGTCTCATGGAAGGTAAGACAGAAAAGTATAGATATGTCTTGTTCAATAGCAATACATATCCTCCAATTTTGATAGAACCTAACCTCCGTCTTATGTTGGAGACAGGTGCAAAACAGTTTCCACTGAACATTTATTATTAAAAATTGGATGAGCAACCACAGGATTATTTTGTTTTCATCCACTGCAGCAAGAGAAGCCTGTGAAATATGAATAATGACTTGCATCAAATAACCAAACAGAATATTTTATTACTTTCTGGGACCATTTGAAGTGCCAAAAATAATTTTAGCTTGAGGGGAAGTTGGCCTGAGACTGCTTCTCATCTTTTGCCACAGACTGCTGGAGCCCAGACCCTCACTCTCGGCCGCAGTTCACGTCTGTTTTGGACCATCTGACGACCATTGAGGAGTCAGGCTTTTTTGAAATGCCAGCAGAGTCCTTCCACTCCCTGCAGGATGACTGGAAACTGGAGATCCAGGAAATGTTTGATCAACTGAGGGCCAAGGAAAAGGTAAAGATGGAAGGTTGAGTTTATGTGAAAACTTGCTATTAAAGTTCAGACTGTTCTCTGATGACGTGCGTGTTACAATCTATGTGTGAAGGTTGGGAGTTGAATGCAGGTGATTTTCAGGTGTCAAGTGATTCGTCCTTGTTTCCCCAGGAGCTGCGGTCGTGGGAGGAGGAGCTGACCCAAGCGGCGCTGCAGCAGAAGTGTCAGGAGGAGGCGCTTAAGAGGCGCGAGCAGGAGCTGGCTGAGCGGGAGATCCACATCCTGGAGCGAGAGCTCAACATCATCATTCACCAGCTCTACCAGGAAAAGCCTCACGTGGAGAGCAGGCAGGGCAAGTTCCGCCGCAACCGCCTTAAACTCAAGGATGGGAATAGGATCAGCCTGCCTTCAGGTACGGCAAACAAACTGTGGCACTACAGTGTGTCAGTTTACACAGGTTTACAGTCAAAGTTACACCTGTAATATAAGATAAGTATTCATCATCATCATACTCAGGATTTACTTTAAATGTTGCCTTTGCAGGATCTTAAAAGGTCATTGATATATTATTGTTGATAATATTAGAGATGTAGACTAAAGGCCTTCCTCTTTTCTCAGAAACAGCTCGCACCCTCAACTAGTTTGAACTAAACTTCATCAAGGTTTTATTATATGGCAAGAAAATGAAATGAAAAAAAAATGAATGCAAGTTTCCAAGCTTTGAAGAAAGTTATGAAAGGTTTATATCAAATTTGGTCAAGAACTCAAGCCAATAATTCATTTATACCAGCTGTATGTCCACTTTTAAACAGCCTCCAGTCTGATCAGGTACCTGGAAACTTTAAAACTATCATTCAATAGTTAGGAATAGGAATTTAGAACTGCAGAAGGACAGTTGAAAATCATGCAGTTAAAATTAGCATTTAATCACAATAATCAACATTTACACAAATGTTGTGATTAAATTAACTAAAATGAAATTAGACTCAAGTTGAGCTTTGCTTTACTGTTTTGCTTCTTCTTCACTTTCTGATATTGTTGCTACAACATCTCTGCATCTCTCTACATATTCACACAGGGTTGCTGCCAAATGGGGAATAATACAGTATACAGGATGCAATTTCCTAATTTAAAAAGTTACATCAAGCATTACCTTATATTGTCTTAGATTTTTTTCTTGTGTAGATTAGATGTTAATGTGTTTCTTTTAAACCTTTTTGTTAGATTTTCAGCACAAAATCACAGTGCAGGCGTCTCCCTCCCACGATCGGCGGAGGAGTTTGCTCAGCAGCAGTTCCAGCCCTCCAACCAGTCCACCCATACTGCCCCGCCTCAGAGCCATCCAGCGTAAGACCCATGAGCATCTTTCATTTCACATGTGCTTTTAGTTTTATTCATCATTATCACCCTGGAACACAGAGCTTTGTCTATTCTTTTTTTGTGCAGCTATTATTCATTATAAGCCATTTAATGTGTGCCCTTTGATCTCCAATGCTTCCTGTACTATTCTCTTGTTGTGCAGTCACTCCGGGGGAGGGGTGCACAGCCTGGGGGCGCAACACAGGTTTTCAGCAAGATGATGAGGAGAGTGAGAGGAAGGGATCCAGGAAGAAAGGCAGATCCCGCGGGTGTGGCCAATACAGGGAGCACAGTGCTGATGCCAGGTGAGAGGGCTGCAGATATTAACCAACTCAGCTCAGTTTACTCCACTTTCTACTGATAGAATGGATCCAATCTTTTTAATGTAATGGGTAAGATCACACATTGAAATGAAAAAAACAAGTGTCACTGGAAAAGAAAATCTGAGCCCGGTTTTTATTATTTTTCTCTGTTCTTCCTGACAGTGTCAAGCCTCCCCACGAGGGCAGCAGGCAGCGATCCTGCAGCGCCCCAAACCTTCGCAGATCCCCGAGACACAGTCCAGCAGTGCCTGGAGTGCCAAGCCTTGTGGAGATGGGTAAGCAGGACCGGTTTAATGGGCGGGTCTGTTTTGTCTGGCATATATATACACGCTGCATGATGATACAGAAAATAGTCTTAAGGTTAAAGAGGTCGCAGACTGGCTGGAAAAAAAACATGGAAGAGAAAAGTGAGTGAGAAAGATACTTCACTCCCACATGGCTCTTAGTGGTTGACCTGGGAAACTCACAGATGTGCATGTTTGCAGTTGCATGAACATAAACAGGCTGTTGCTGAAAAAGGATCTTGCTCAATCAGCAAATCCAAACTTGGACGGGTGGAATTCAAGCATCGGTGTTGCATAAGGCCGTGACGTGTGTGAACTGCTGTTTGTGTGTGTTTGTGTGTGGGCTTGTTTTACCATATTTGTGTGGCCTGAAAACTGGGAACCTGCCATACTTGTGGGGTCGTGCAGCTTTGTGGGGACCCAAATGCTGAACCCCATACGGCTGGTTTAGGGTTTGTTTTAGGATTAGGGTTAGAATTAGGTTTATGTTAGTGATAGGAAAAAGGTTTGATGAAGGAATTCAGTTGTAACGGTGAAAGGGCTAGTTAATGCCTTATTTCAATGAGAGTCCCCAAGAAAATAGTGAGACAAAGGTGTGTGTGTGTGTGTATGTGTGTGTGTCTACAAATTGGAGGACCAAACTTATATTGACATGTGTATGATGCTGTTTTCAGAAAATGAAGACTGCTGCTTCACTACTGAGCCAGGAGCGGCTCCTGCTCAGTCCTACCTCTGCATCCCCTTCCACAAGGAGGGTCACTCAGCTTCTACTGCTGACAGTGATGGAGACGAGTACTGCCCCACTGGGCAGGTGCCAGGAACGCCACCGTGCAGGAAGAGCCCAGCAGGGGGTCGGCGCTCTGAGCTGGTGTTGCTGGGCTGTGGAGCTCTGCTGGCAGCTGTCGGACTGGGCTGCAACCTGTTAACTATGGCCCAACCAGAGGAAAGTATTAAACCACGATGGGAGGGCTTCTTCCACAGAACAGGGGGGCAGAGGCGAAGCACCAGCCCCCCGACTCGCAGACTGTTCCGGCGGGAAAGCCCGCTGAAGCCCTCGGCGCCCTCACTACCTGAGCGAGGCTTACCCTCTTCTTATACACTGCTGTCCTTATCATCTGTGTCTGACTGTAACTCCACCCGCTCGCTGCTGCGCTCTGACAGTGAGGAGCTGTTGGTCTGCCGCCCTGCCTCCCCGCCTGCACAGCCCTCTGTCCAACTACAACATCAGGCCATCCAAACCCCAGTCAACCCGCTGGTCAACACCCACCTCGAGAGCTTCAAGCGTAACCCGCGCCAGTCTCTCACACCCACACATGTACCCTGTGCTCCAAGTTCCTCACGTGGCCTGCGTCGAACACCGTCAGACGGAGCCATCAAGAAAAGCTGCCCACCTAATAATCTAGAACCATTACCAGAAAAAACAGCATTACAGAACACAGGTAAAGTCTGATGTCTCCTTTATTACAGCCAGTCACAATTTGAGTATTTTATTTCATTGTCATGAAATTAGGTACTGACATTCATGGTCCCCTGATGATGAATCTTAAGGACTTTGATGATCCTTTAACTTTTACTGTAGTGCCACCATTAGGTCCATATTTCTGGTTTGAAATGTCTTGATAACTAATATTACTGAACTGTAATATCTCCATTGCCAGGGTAAACATTTCAGTTTGTCCAATACCAGTGCTTTGTGTTTTGGTGTTAGTTAGCAAATGTTAGCATGCTGTGACATTAAACTAAAATGGTGAGCCCTATGAACATTGTACTGGCTAAAGCTCTGCGTTGTTGGCATTGAAACTGGGAGTAGGCTAGCAAGCTAACATTAGCATTTACCTCAAAGCACCACTGTACAGCCTCATGGAGCTGCTAGTGTGGCTTTAGACTCTTATTTATTGATCGTACTGTTGTTTTACTTTGACACAATAGTGAAAGTATAAAAAGAAATGTCTTCTCCTCTCACCACCACAGGTGGCTTCAGAGGCGTAAAGGAAGACTGTCATGAGGTCCCTCGGCTTCCTGATCCCAATGTTGTGTTCCCTCCCACGCCTCGTCGCCGCTGTGCTCCTGAACGCCCCAAAACCCTAGACTTTGTAGCCCGACCCCGACCCTCGCCTAGGGCGCGCTGCGACGTGTTCTGGCCGGAGGCGAGGCCCAGGGGAAATGGACAAAACCTGGGTAACGGCGAGTCCCCCGCCCACACCTCCAGCACAGAGACTCCGCCCACTGTGGAGTTTGGGAGGGACCCAGCGGTGTTGCCCACTCCCATGGAGGCCCCGACACCCTACTCCCCCCGCAGGAATGAAAACCTGCTGGATCAGCAGGATGAGGGACAGTACCGAGATGGAACCGTCCCACTCTGTAAACCAGAGATCAGCTTCCCCAAAGACTCACCGTACCGCTACAGACCTGGATTCTGGTCCTAACTCAGCCCCAGTCCTGGTCCAACACAAGGAGGGGACTGTCCTTGCTCCTTAGCCTTCGGATTGTTACAGGTCTGGGTCAATTAGTATTGAAAAACTGAGACATTTTTTAGCTTTAATTGGTACTTAATGAGGGTTGGTTCACCTTTCTCCGGCTACAATACTGGCAGTAAATTACAGGTACTGTGAATATTTAACCTTTCAGACTTTTGTTGACAGAAAATCCTCCAATTTTGCATCTGAAACTACTAAAAGAAATCATGGAAAGTATTCGAAAATATAATTTGACCCAGGTTGTTAATGCATTAGAAGGGCAGAATAACCATTTTTCTTAACCCTGTCATTTGTCATTGTTAAGATGTGAAGGATTTTTTTTCTCTGTGGGAATAAATAGATGAAAGGCTTTGTAGCAGAATGGCACTGACAGTTTCACAAAGATTTACATACTTTTCTTAATTTTAAACTTGAGTTGAAAGATTGTGCATTCAATGAAGTGCACTTTTGGAAAGCATCATGAATGTAAAGCTTCAGGTTTTTTCCAAAAAAAAAATTGCTGTCTATTTGTAATTTGTCTGTTAAAAGCATTGTGTTGTTTATTAATAATTAATTAATCTTAACTCCTGCGCTAATAGCTGATGAATTTCTGCTTTTTTTACTCTTTTTTTTTTTTTGTACTGAGCACCTGTCATCACCAATCACCTCTACAGAGTGGTATCCCAAGTACGGGGTATGCTGTTGTATAATACGAGCACTTCTTTGCATTAGCAACCCACAGTCTTGAAACAGTGTCAATCCAATGTCTGACATTGTCTCGAGCTCTGTAATATGAACTGTACTATAGAAAAGAATGTCACTGAAGCTTGGGTTTGAATTGGGACTGACTACCAGGAAGTCACAATATATGAATCTGTCAAGGGACTAGTTACGTCCTTATTCTTTGTTTGTTTGTGGCCCCGTCAGAGGAGCTTATTTGGACCCCGAGCACTGAGAGACGTTTCTCCAAACTGAAAAAGGGAACTTTGTTTTTAATTCTGTAAATTGTCTGCCTCATGAATTGTTCATCAAGGTGGGTGGAGGATGTAAAGTACGTCTTAGGTCCTGTAAGAGACCTGAATGGCTCACAGGCGAAACAGGCCCTGGCGGCATGTGAAAATTCCTCATTATTTATATTTGTATTGATTTGTTTGATTGTATTTATTGATTCATTTATCTGATTGTTTATTTTTTTTATAATCCATTGTTTTTGCCTTGATTTTTTGACACTCGTTAATGTTGTTCATGAATGTTTTCAGTGTTTTGCACAAAACTTCAGTTAATTCTGAAAGTGCAATGAATGGCTTTATATTCATTTCAGTCTTTTTCACTGCATATTGAATTATGTACTCTTTTTTCTTCTTCTGGCTTTTCAAATAACTTCAGCCAGGGTGCAAGTAGTTTCAATTGGTTGATTAATTGATATTTTGATAATTGATTAAGTCAATTTTAAGTAAAAATGCCAAACATTCCCTAGTCTCACCTTTTCAGTTGTGAGAATGTGTTGCTTTATTTTATTAGACAGTAAAGTGAATATTTTTTGCTTTAGGACTAATTAATTAATAAGTTGGGCTTTAATAAACTGTGACAGGTATTTTGCAACATTTTATAGACTAAACATTTGCTCCATTAAGAAAATAATTGACAAAACCATAAAAAGAAACTGGAAAAAAAGGGTATTTTATTGAGCTAAATGCAAACAAACAGAGTTCTGCACATTGTTTTAATTTTGTTTCCACATTTATTTGAGTCAGTCCTGGTCAGATGGGGGTTAAATATTATTTTGAAATAATTTTTACCCTTTGTTTCAACCTGCTAGTTAGACAAATTCATATTAATAGGGAGGTCCTATATGTAAACTGTCAAACTAGCAGATAAAAAGAGCTAATTAATCAGTTATTTGGAAAATAATTAACAAACACTGACTCTGATCTTAATGCCTGTTTCTCTCATTTCATTTTCAAATGTCAAGTGACCTCTCCGCCTGGAGGACTGCATCCTCTGAGATTTGATCTGTCTTTATCCTAAGTGTATCTACATGTAAATGTGAATGCTTTTTCTCTGAGGATGTGCAGAATGTGATCATGCTCAATGTACAAACACAGTGTTTCAACTGAGGGTGTTGGTTGAAACAAAGCTCTCCCTCTGAGGTGTAGCCTAGGTCATTATCTGTCTGAGATGTTACCACGAATAAGCTGATCTTGTTGTTGCTGATGGACGTTGTTCAGGTTGGGAATAATAATAATACTGTTATTAACTGACTTGTATTTGCACTGGAACACACTGATTTGAGTAAAATCATAGTAAACAATCCAACAGGGGTCACAGGTTCTTTTATAAGGTGGTGTGTTTCTGTAATAAATGGAGGGGTATCAGGGTAATAGAAGCTATAATCACTATGTCTATAACAATGGACCAAATGACAACGTAACGTGAAAAATTTTACTTGGAAACAAAGAGAGAATTTATCACTTCACTTTGTCAGTGGACAGTTTGGGCCCCTGGTTATTAGCATTATGGTTAGGAAATAGAATTAAAAGTCTTTTTAGCCAAAAAGTAAACAAAATATTTTTTTTCTTTCCACGTGTTTTGAAGAGTCTTTGAGGATTATGGAAATATTGTCTGTGAAAAGGATAGCTGCCACTGTGACTTGAATGTAGCTAAAAGTAACACGAGAAAAAACAAACTGGGACCACCCAGCACCAAACGGCAGGCAGACAGAGTTAGCAATTAGCTGGTGAACATAGTGAAGCTCTTGGCAGCTACAGGGCCTGATTTTTCCCTCAGGAGCTGGTGGTGACCAAAAACTGAGCTAAAAGGAGAGCAAATATTTGACTTATGTTCATCAAGTGGTCAGATACATGCCACTGAATGAATGCTTGATCTTTCTGCTCTCTCCAAGTGGCCAAAACATGCAGCTTTAAAATCAACTCCACAACCTTAACTTATTACCAAGACCTCACCATGGCAACGACCGAGACAAAAAAAGCATAAAATCATTTCAATCTGCTTCACTTCACTTGTTTATTTACACGTGCTTTCATCAGCATATCTCCATAGATCTATTTTAGCTTATGAGAAATATAGGGAAAATGAGAAATTAAAAATCGAAGGGAAATCCACTGCTGCACCACAAAAAAAAAAAAAATTCAATCAATAGACACATTTATTACGCATACCTTTACAGTAAACATACAGTATTTGTTGATACAGTAAATGCTGTGAGTGAAGTGCTTTGTTTTGGCATTAATAAACACAAATAGCTTGCCTCTTCATAATATTTTCTTGTGATTTCTATAAATTAGCCTATTTACATTTTGTGATATGTCTCTTAAAGTCATACTGCAATTAGCAACCATGTGCTCTTGATGTCCAACCCTATGCATTTTCAAGTAGAAACCTTCTTAGTGAAAGCACCTTTTATTGAGATATAGTTGAAAGTATGAAAAAAAATCAGAAAATTTGATCTTTTATAGTACTTTCAAAATCAAAGTATGGTGACACAAGTGTAGGTGGTTGTTACTCACTTGCTCCATGCCATTCAAAAGACATCTTGTGCGAGGGCAGGTGCTAATTTACAGTTACTGTCGCCTGCAGACATGCTGGATTCACCCTATGGACCTTGTTGCTCCTGTCTCTATCACAAGTGTTGGCCTGTATGTGCAATGTTTGGACTGGCAGTGCATCAGTTTGTAATGGTTAAAACATACTCAGGATTGATTCATACTCAATAAGTTTGTGGCGGTTTGGAGACAGAAACTCAATATCTGGTACAATTTTTTTTTTTTTTTTTAAATGCTTCAAGCACATAACGGAGGAAGCTCAATCACGGAACTGGCAACCAGATGCTGTGCAAAGCAAAAGCAAACATAACATCGCTTCACACCAAGACCTCTGACTCATGGTGTGTAAGGTCTGGGTGGCACACAGTAGGGCTGAAATTTATGACGGGTGAGAAGTCATCAGACAACGAGCGCTTATGTCACCTCTTTCTTTTCCCTTTGGGCATTCCGGCGAATCTTCATCTCTGTCAGCTGGATGTAGCGGATGACATTGGTGTCTGGAAAACAAAGACAGGAAAAGGCTGATTTATTTCCTGCTCTGAAAGGAAATGGTGCGTAAATCTTTCACTAAAACTGAACATAACATACAAAATGGCTACATGAATTCATTTTTTGAAATATTTTGTCAGGGACTCAATAAAAAAAAACATGTTTTTGTTTCCATGATTTCCAGCATTTTTTTTAAAAAATCTTATCTAGGTGGGTTTTGAAATTGTCATAGAGGACAAACGCTGGCAAACAAACAACAAATCTGCTGTTTATATATTTGCATTTATATGACAACAGCGAAGCACTTCTTGCAAAAAGATGAATCATTTGAGGATCTGAAGAGCATTGTGAGAAATGTTTCAGAGCCTTGAGTTTGAGTAAAACTCAAATTTAGAATAATTTTACATCATAAACGTTGCGTAAACTAATCAAAAGCATCACAATGACTGTGACAAGAGTAGTTTAATTGTGTGTCTGATTACTATGATTCCCAAAATGAGGCCTTGCAACCACAAAGGGTCCCTGGGGGGTTTCTACATTTTCCTTTGCAACAGCAGAATAAGCTGTGAAATGGATTACGTTACACATATTGTCATGGCTACAGTTCTTGTATCGTGTGTGTTATCTCACTATCCCCAAGAAAAATCAATCAGGAATTCATGGGTTTGATATTGTTGTTGTTTGTTTGTATGTTTGTTTGACTGGTTCACTGCTTCAGTCCAGACTGAAACATCTCGTCAACTATTGGATGAATTGTCATGAAATTTTGTGCAAACATTTATGGTCCCCAGAAGATAACTCCTACTGATGCTGGTAATCTCCTGACCTTTCACCTTTAACCTTGCACCACAAGCAGGTCAAAGTTTTCACACATTCATAAGTAAAATCTCAAAATCTAATTTGATTAGCATCAGTTTCATTTGGATGTTCATGTTTTTTTTATGAGGCAAAACTAATGTTAATCCCATCAGCCTCTGTTGTACTTTGTGTCTCATATAAATTAACAAATGTCAGCATGTTAACACGCTAAACTGAAAAGGTAAAAATTTTACTGCTAAACATCAACATGCTTCCATGATCATTGTGAGCATGCTAGGTACGCTATCCTCAAGCATGGCTGTAGACCCTTAGTCCTGTTACTTCATAAGTGATGATAAGTATTTAGAGGTTGATTAATACCAATCAGTTAATTTTTTTTTAACCTATATTTATCCAGGGTAGTTTCACTGAGTCAAGTTCTCTATATAAATTGTCAACAGGCTGCACAAACGGACCTGATCAAATGTGGGGTCCGTGGAAATAAAAAAAGTTCAGTAGCCCCTGACTTATTATAGCGTAGGTTTGGTATGGAGGGAAACAATCAGTGCTGTGAGGTGAGGAGGACTATGTAGAAACCGGAGCTCAGTGCCACAGCGTGTCGGTCCTGACCTGATGGCTCCTGTTTGTGTGACTCCTTCAGGTAGTACAGGGCCTTCTGGAAGTCTCCTAGGTGGTAATAGGCCACGCCGGATCGGTAAAGAGCTTTGAAGTTCTTTCCCTCCTTGTGTAGCACTTTCAGACAGTATTCCTTCACGCGCTCATAGTTCACCAGCTCCATTTGCAAAAGACACGCTGGATTGGGGGGAAAAAAAAGAGGCAGGTGAGAGGAAGAAGTTAGTGATGACACTCAAATGAGCCAATGTTTGGATTCCACCATAAAGCAGAAGTGCTAATGTGTCCTGTCAGCAAACGGCAATAGATTCTTCTGTTGGATCTTTGATATATAACAATGATGATATAATGATTCATTAGCCATGGGGTGAATAAATACCATCTACATGAAGTGAATATCAAAGAAAGTGAGGGGGATAGTGGGGTAAGCCTGAGAATGACTCATACTCTTTATGAATCATTCATGAGCTCTGGAGTATTCCCAGAATCTTTCCCTACTGAAAAGAGAACAGATAAGTGGAGAGTGTGTGTGTGTGTGTGTGTGTGTGTGTGAGGGAGAGTGTGAAATGTGTGAGAGAAACCTCGCTTACCGGCCAAGCTGTTGTAACACTCCAGCTCTGCATTCTCCATGGCCCCCTTCTGCTCATCTGTCAGCGTGGTGGACTTGCTGATGGTCGGCAGGAGGGAGGACGGGGACTTGGAGCTGGTGTCCGGATCCCCCAGCACCCTGCACAGCCCCTTGATCTCCAGCAGAGCGCGGTGATACTTGCCGATCGCCTCTCGGTACTTCTTATCCTTGTAGCACTGGGTACCTTGGCTCTTGAAGTCCAGCGCCCGCCTCACGACGTCGGCTGGCTCGTTGTGGGATGGTTGTTTCCACATCGACCCACCATGATGCCTCTGCTGCTGGAGCTGCTGCTGCTGCTGCTGCTGCTGCTGGTATCTGGCATCCTTGGTCCGGCTGCTGCTGCTGTTGGGAGGCTGAGCGCACTGCTGGTGCTTCGGGGAGCCGCCGCCGCCGCCGCCGCCACCGCCGCCGCTGTCGGTGCCGCTGCCTCTGCCGCCGTCCACCCTGCCGTCGTGCCCAGACTTAATCACGCTCATTTCGACGTTATTTTATTCTAGCTGCCCTGGCGGCCGGCTGTAAATGAGCTGGGAAACGGAGACCCCTTCACTGCATCCTCTCGGCCGTGGTCGCGTCTTCACCTCGCCAGTGTCGCAGCTACGTCTTCTCTGTGCGCAAACCCTGCGCGATGCGCGCTCCTCCGCTGTAGCCTCCTCTAGTAATTTTCCCTTCCGACGAGCCGATTGGTCGATGAATACGGGGCCAATGGTCCCATGGAGGTCGGACAGCAGGAAGAGCAGAGGTCTGATTTCATTATCTGTGTCTTTGGAGATAATTTCATCATCAATTTGTTTGCAAACTGAACACACTGTTCTTCTCATATTTGTTCCTATTTCTTTCTCGATCATTTGAGTGGTGCTTTATTCACAAAGGGAAAATTTCAATCATGATTTTTGTTTGCTTTATTGTGTTTTTCATTTTGTATTCACTGCATTATTTTGTGTTATGACCATTGAACCTTTATTAACTGAAGATTGAAGCTAATTTTGTCAGAATTGTCTCTGTCTCTCTGGGTTGTCCATGCAAATACTCTTAGAAATTATTTCAGCCTCCTTAAACTAAATAGAACTAGGCTAAGTGACAGTGAGAGGAGCCCTTAACAGCAGTGAATATCAACCCCCTCCTTCTGCTTAAATATTCCTTTCAGTCTCTGGCTCTTATCACAGATTGGAGGAATGCAGCCATCTCTGCTCAAATGAATCAGATAGCCTGGATCATCTGCCTGCCTCTCTCACTGACTGCTCGCTCGCTGCAGAGCCACTGTGGACAGACTCATGGCTGCAGCCTCTATGATGTCATTCAGACCGGGTTTCTGCAGGGTAATGGTGTTACTGGTCACCATCATGATGGAGGGGTGGCAGGTGATCAGGTGATGAATGAGGTCGCCTCCACTGTTCAAGAGTTTCTCATTGTGTTTGTGTGTGTGTGTGTGTGTGTGTGTGGGTGTGAGCCTGTCTAGCCTACGTGCCTATAGATCCATCTGTCCCGTCACACTCTCAGAGCAGTGGATTCAGCTGTCCGGGTGTGTCCCTGGAATTTCAGCTCTCTGGAGCAAATGCTGCTGATCAAAAATAAAGACCATGAACCTCAAAAGCTATTCAATATGGCTGGATGCTCTAATGGATGCTCATTTGTTTGCCTTTATTTGGGTTCCAGATCAAGGAAGATGTAGTTAGGCAACACAAATGATAGGCTGCATCTCTCTAAAACAATTCAGATTGTTTTAAGGAAAGATACATATATATATATATGGTAAAAAATGACCATACAATGGATTAATTGCGACATTCTGAATCCATTTGTATGTGTGTGTAGACTATGTAGATGTAAAAGACCAGTGACCAGTGAAGTAAATGTACTGTTAAAATACTCCATTAAAGGTAACAGTTCAACATTTAAACTAATATTATGATATAATAAAATAGTTAAATTACTC
Organism: Rachycentron canadum; assembly: GCA_038496675.1. Classification (NCBI taxonomy): domain Eukaryota; kingdom Metazoa; phylum Chordata; class Actinopteri; order Carangiformes; family Rachycentridae; genus Rachycentron; species Rachycentron canadum. Next base: position 4,566,998 of record CM076661.1, on the reverse strand, counting down.
AATGTAAAAAAAATGTGTGTGTGTTATGTGTGTGCAGAATTTACATGTTGTTGATACAGCTAATTTTCATTTCATTTTATGGAAAACTGCAGCTAATGACTAATTTCATTATCAATTAATCTCCTAACTGTTTTAAATTTTAGGAAAAAATATGGATAAATAGTGGAAATAGAATTATCCATCACCTTCAGTCCAAATTCATAATGCTTGACTTATCCAACCAAAAGCCAAAACCTCAATGTTTTTGCAGATAAAACATAAAAAGTTCTTCTCTTTTGCACATAAAAATCTCTGCATCTCTGCTGTGGACTAGTATCAGAATAACCACCACATTCCTGTCGCTTAGCATCTTTTCAGTTATTGTAACAAATTTAAACTTTTTAATCTCTTTTCTCAGGTAATTTCCATAAAACAAGCTGCTCTCACATTCCCAGGCAGACAAAGTGATAAATGACATCCTAACTGGTGATCTTGCCTTGATCAGAGGAATCACAGATTTTGCATTTTCATTTTGACCCCAGAGCAGCACGGTGACATGTAAATGCATTTGACCGATGGCACTGTTGTTGTTTGTGTTTGTGTTTGAACAGTCGGTGCAGAGCACTTTCATTTTAACAGTCACAGAGCGGCCAAAAAGAGTATGTGAAAAATTTTAATGCAAATTGAATTACTGCACTTTCTTTCTAACTTTTACTCAAATAACTCATCCAGTGGGAGGTGGGGGTCATATGTCTGTTGGGCTGAAGAGCAGCTGCTCACACAGGTGCATTGAGTTTTCTTATTCTGTGTCCTGAGCTCACTCTCTGTCCTTCAGCTGAGCTGCTGCCCTCCATCATTTTACCTTTGTTCCTGAGTGAGTTTATGCCATTATGTTTAAGTCACATCTAATTAGATGTTCTAATGTTCTCACATTGTATATTTAAAGCCAGAATGTACTGATGTGCTGATTTTTAATTAAAATTCTTTGTTGCTTTATTCAAGATGATAGAATTTGACCTGTATGTTGGCTTTGTTCAAGTTGTAGAAATATAACCACTCATACCTGACTGACTGCAAGCAAAAGATTAAATGCCTTCAAATTGAACCTGCAAACTGTTTCTCTTATTCGTGTAGTCAAGTCAAGTGGAATCCTAGAATTCCTTCTAAAAAATTATGTTCATTTTCAAATGTATTTATGTATCGCATAGGTTTATGACCTCAGGATTTATAACTTTAGTCTGTTATTTTTGATGATTTGAGGATAGATTGTTCCTCTAAAGAGGAAGCCAACCCTTTTTTTTCCCCTTTTTTTTTCTATTTTGAAGAATTCACATTATTCCTGTGCCACAGAACAGTTTGGTCAATATTTGATCATGAAATGCTTCAACAACAATGAACAGGTCTCTGAGGCCATAAAATCTTAAACCTGTGAAATCTTAAACTTGATTGGAAATCTGGATGAGACCTGTATGGGCGTACGCGACACAGCTGCTGGCTTGGCGAACTTATTTCCACTGGGTGAATTGAGTTCCAAGTAATTTCACTAGCCTGACTGAAAAAAAAGCAAACCTTGGACTTTTTTAGACGACATTTGCGGACAAATCAAGCAGGATATTTTCTGCTGTACTTGATCATTCGTGCTCAATGGCTCTTAATGTTTGGGTTTGATTTAAAGAGTCATACAATAGATAATAGACTTAATTGGCCTTGGGCACAAAAATGTGACATTTGGGCCTTTTGAGTCAAAGGTGTTTTCAAATGACTGGACTACATGTTTATGAAAGTTGTGATTGTCTATTAGTAATTTAAAGTTTGTGCTCAGCTGCTGTTGGTGTTTGGGTTTATTTTCACTTATTGCTGCAGTTTGAGAGGTTTTTCCTCTTTTTTTTTTTGACTGCAGCTTATCAACTTTGAACAATCCTCCATTTACAGCTGAAGTTTTATGCATTTTTGCAGCTGGAGATTTTCTTTGTTTGCGACAACACCGCATCTTCCCGACCCAGACACAGTCTTTTCCGCAGTCGTGTTAATAAAAGACATTAAATTAAATAAAAGCAAACGCAACAAACAAAACCACAATACCTGCGACATTAACGGAAGTCGGTGGAGCAGGAAGGGGCGGGGAGGAAACAGAGGAGAGTCGCACTGTTTATACACTGAACTCCTGCGGGAACTGGACGGTGTTTGCGCCATTGCCGCTTTAAATATGGACGACAAAAACCAATATGGCCACAGTCAGCTGGTCCCCGCTCCTCTGGACAGGCCGCAGCCAGAAAGTAAGTAGAAATCATCCTCATCCTCATCCTCATCCTGTTTGCTCCAAGAGACCCAACTACCGAGGTGAGTCCTTCAGCATTTTTAAGTTTACTGTCAAAGATCCTGTTTGTCGGGAGGGTGACTCACTCTGCATAAATTTGAGACACCAAACAAATTGAGTTTTTCCTTGTTTTTGAATCCTTAAAGTGTTTTTGTTGAATATCATTTGTGGTATAGAGCAGAAATCTGTAAAACTATATTTGTGTCTTTGTTACCTAACCAATATTATTTCAATGTCAATCCCACAGTCTAGTTCTAGTTAGTTTAGTTGAAATATCTTCTACACATGCATTGTTTTTTCAGATTTTTTGTCTTTTTCAGTGACAGTTTATTTTTGCACTTTCACTATTTTTAAGTGTCACTGGTTTGTAGATTTAAAGTTCTGGCACCATTTTGTTGGAGACCAGGGGCTTGAGAGGACAGAACAAGGAGTGTGTGATTTATTCACCCTCAGAAGCCTGACAGGACCACATGCCTGAGCAAAGGTTTCCACAAGTTCACCTGAAGCTTCTGAGCCACAGGTGTCTGCTTCTCTCTGCCACTGCTTTTCACATAGGACCAGCCTGAGTTAGAGTTGGCTGTTTTGGCAGAGGTCCAGTGGAACAAGCACTAACATTAGCTAATAAGTCAGCGAAACTGTGGTTAATGGAGTCTCCTGCCCTGTGGGGTCTGCTGCTCAGGAGGAGTTTGAAGCCAGTGTTACTGCTGCTGCACAGTCTTTTCAACCTGTTAACATATAATCAGCATTAAACCTTAAACTAGTGCAGGAGGACATGAACCACAGTTTGAACCACAACTTTGCTAACAGACTAGTATTAGCTAACACCAGTGCTTGTTCCTATGGACTCCTGGCTAAGCAACATAACATCTGTTAAGGTGACTTTAACCTGGTCCTATGTGACAAACTACCAGCAGAGAGACGCAGGCTTGGCTGCAGTTTGGGGGCTCCAGGTGAACCCATGGAGGCCATTGCTGAGATGTTTGGTCTGTCAGGCCTCTCAGTGTACGTAAATCAAATGCTCCCTGATTCTTCCCTCAACCCCTCTCTCTACAACAAGATGGTCACTGAAATTTGAAACTAAAGACAATGAAAAATAATGAGTTAAAAAAAAAAAACTGTCACTGACAAAACGAATGCGAAGCAAAAATACTGAACATTGACATTGAAAAACATGACATTGAAAAACATGATAATGCAACAATATCAAAATTAAATAAGATGTTTTTTGATTTCTCTTTTTCAGAGAAATCTTTTTAGTTCAGTGGCAAAACAAAGTAAATGTTTTTCAATGGGATTGTTTACTTTTTAAGTTCAGGTTTTATTTTAAATGTCAAATGAAATTTTCAATGCCAAAATGTCATGTTACTGTTCTCACCTTCTAATGAACTAAGTAGTTTTAAATGGTTGGTTGATTCATCTTTTATGTATTTTTCATAGACAAAGTAGTTAAAATTCCTACAGCAAAAATGTGTTAGGTTTTACTTTAAGTATAAGAATGACTTTCTTCAGTCTTTTCTTTTGCCCTGCAATGGAAAGTATTTTATTTATGATTTCATAGAGATGCCAGAACCACCTCAGGCCACTAACACATAGTTCTAGCTGTTCACAAACAGCGAGTAATGATAAATCATATAGTTCCCTCATTATTTTATTATATCACAATGACTCCTTCACAACAAGTCAGAGACAGTAGGTTTCCAAACTTTAATCATAATGAAGCCACATAGATATTAATAGTCACATGCATGTATCTGCTGTATTAGTCATGACAACTTAAAATTTGTAATTTATATTATTTTAATTCATCTTAAACATTTAACCTTGAATCTCTATGGAAAGGCAATTACACAAAATACAAACTGCTGTTAAAGATATAAAAGTGTTTGTGTATTTACAAACGCTAAAACATCTGACAATGAATGTGTAATTGGATCATCAGAGTAAGTTTCAATGAAACAGTAAATTAATGAATGAATCAGTAAAATGCCTGTATATTGTTGCTCTACGAGTGCAGTCATTTAAAGCTATTGTCAGATGGAGTGTATTGTAAATATGCAAATACAATTTAAAAATAAATAATTTTTTTTTGTATTTTAAGTAATTGCCTTTCCTCACAGATCAACGGTGAAATGTTAAAGATTAATTAAAATAGTTTGTTACACTAATTTTTAAGTCATCACTAATCCATCAGAAAATGTGGATAATTATTAATATATATGTGGCATGAGTATTAAGATAAAAATATTCGTCTGGAAACTCAGTGTTTCTGAACTTGTTCAGGAACTCATTGTGATATAACAATGAGGTAATGAAGATCTGATCAGTAACAACTGTTTGACATATATCTCACTTTATTTACCAAAGGTGTACAACTGTAAATACAATCACAATATGCTGATGGATTTCACTTTAGTTCATGATACAGTTCTGTTGTAATGTGTTGCAGATTACCCCCTAAAAATGCTATGGTGGGGAATAAGTGGTGACATGGGTGTAGAAAGTATTTCTAACTAAAACCTCCATCAGACTGTTGACAGCATCCAGGCTTAAACAGACAGGTTCCCTGATGTGCTATGGCTTTAATTCATGGTGCAGTTTTCTTCTAATAAGCAGCAAATGCCACTTCAACCACAACCAAGCACTTTAAAGTTTAACAAAGCCTGTTTTATGCTGAGAAATAAAAATGCAGCAGCAGACTTCTTTAAAAACAGACTACCTGTTAGCTGCTGTTATAAATACCACCTTTGCTGGTTGTGCTTGAACTGGTAAATCTGAGTTAAATTTTTTAAGGGTCTAAATGTTTGAACTTGTGAATTGATGTTAACAAATAATTCTGGTGTTTGTATTTTTAAATCAAACTTTGTAAACCTGTGAAATCTGCATGAGAAACTCAAGTTTATGGATCTGAAAAATTTGGTAGAAAAAGACATCAAAATTGATCAAATAACCAATGAGTGGTTAAACAAACACTGTAAACGAAGAAATGTTTTTGTAATGATAATGGTATAAATGGTAATGTTAAGTGTTCTGCTCTGGATCTGCACAGAGACATCGACAAAAACATTTCTTCTTTCACTGTCATACCACTGATCATTTGTTCAGTTTTAATTATTTCTTAAACTTTTTTTTACAAATACATTTAATTAAACTAAATGGGCATTATTTTTTACAGACAAACCTTGTTCATGCATATGTATTTTACAGGTTTACATAGTTTGATTTGAAATTAAATGAAGTCCTGCACTTGGCTCTACCCTGCACTGATATAGGCTCAAATTAAGGTATAAATGGTTTCGAACTTGTGAAGTGATGTTCAAAAATAATTGCAAAGTTTGTAGTTTTAAATCAACATATGTATATCTGCTGGAGAAATTGAGGTTTTTGCATGTGGAAAAAAATGTATTTGTGCCAAAGAAATTTGTATTTGACAAGACACTGAAAACTAGGAACAATTGTAGACTTTAGTGCTTGAATAAATTCACTTATTTAATGTTCGTCACCATGAAGAAATATATCAGCACAGGAAAAATATTAACCACAGCTCCTTTTATTAAACGCGTATCCAATTAAACAAAATCACGACATCAAACTGCGACCCGCGGCATAGTGATGACGTAATTTGTACGAGACACTTTGTTGACATCATGTCGGCGGTGGATTTCAGAGGTATCTCAAACAGTATTATGTTTTTTCCCTGTTTTGTTTTTCTTACACATCGTATGTTTAACAGGTCAACAATTAGCGTGTATATGTATGCTTTGTATGTATATATAAAGCCGTGATATCAAGCTGCTGTGTAAAATCGGTGTTTGCAGCTAACCTGGAAGCTAACGTTAGCGACGGTTAGCATACCCTCCGCTTTGCTAATACATCCGATTCAGTTAAAGTTATGGTCCATGATTGTTCCGGCACTGGTGTCCAACTATTAAATTATGATTTCATTACAATGTTAGTTAGTGAAAAATGTCTTTCCTTTGGTTTTGTTACTGCTACGTATTTGGTACGATTGAAGGAATACTTTTTAAAACACAGCTGGACGTTAACACTTAAGTCTGATGATGATGATGATGATGGTGATGATGATGATGGTGATGATGATGAGTATCACAGTAGTGCTTGATGTTCACTCAAACTGACCACTACAGTCCAGTTAATTACATTGCCACATGTTTCACGTTCAATTTGTAGACAACCTTCTCGGGATATCTTGGGTGGACAGCGGCTGGGTGCCAATTCTTAATCCTGGAAATGTACTGGACTATTTCTCTGAGAGAAGCAACCCTTTCTATGACCGAACCTGCAATAATGAAGTCGTGAAGATGCAGCGGCTCACTCTGGAGCATCTAAAGTAAGCTCATCCTACACTGTTAGATTTGGTGTTACCGCAACACTTGGACAAACACAGATGAAACACGGTATGACCAGTCGTTGCAAAATTGTTTCTCTCCCATTTTCAGTCAGATGGTTGGAGTGGAGTACATCCTTCTTCATGCTCAAGAGCCAATTCTTTATATAATCCGAAAACAACAGAGGCAGTCAACAACACAAGGTAAGCAGTGTAGTCTGAACTGTCAGTGACAAGTGAAGCATGCTGGTGGTCAGTGGACTGCGTCGGTCACAGATCTGATATCACAGGTTTGTGTGTTTCTTATTGTGCCCGTCATTACGCTATGTACAGCATTTTACTGACAAAGGGGATATTTAAGAACATTTTGAGTGTGTTTTGTTTATCACTAAGCAGCTGTACTGGTAACATAACACTGGGTGTCTGGACCCATGATAATATTGGCGTTAACATTTGGAACTGTTATATTCCTTTTACTTAAATGACAGTGTTTAATTTGGGAGTCTAAACACTGGCGCTAAAAAATTTAAATATTTGCATACACAGTCTTGCATTTAAGACTCTATTTGGAGATCTCATTTCAACTTCTACTTCTCCAGTTTTACCATTGGCTGACTACTACATCATAGCGGGGGTGGTGTATCAGGCCCCAGACCTGGGAACAGTGATCAGCTCCAGAGTGGTGAGAATTTATAATATGACCTTGGAACCATGTGTTATTTAGGAGACGTTATTTAGGAAAATCCTCCATTTTTATGGAGGATTTTGGTGTGGACACTTGATAAAGTTTTTACCATTTATTTTAGCTTTCTGCTGTCCATGGAATCCAGTCTGCATTTGATGAGGCCATGTCATATTGCCGCTACCATCCATCCAAAGGGTACTGGTGGCACTTCAAGGACCAGGAGGAGAGAGGTTAGGTTTTAACAATTCATTAAAATGTTACACTTTAAACATTTAGTTGGTACTATTTTTAGCAGTGGAATAGTTCCTGCTACAGCTATATATAACAGCTATATAAAAGCAATGAATAGAGTAAGAATGTTATGATGGTTCAATAACTCTCATGCTGTTCCAGAATATTTAAATGTTTTACTTTGGCAAAAGCTGAGCTGAGAAAATCATTTATTTTAGAAAAAGCCAAGCCTAAGTCAAAGAAGAAAGAGGAACCAAGTTCATTGTTTCAGAGGCACCGTGTGGACACACTCCTTCTGGATCTCAGGTCAAAATTTCCACCAACATTTTACCAGGTACAGTTACAAAGCTATTTAAGTAGAATCACTTTGGTCTATTTATTTACAATGTGATTGGAGTCATTCAGTATCTCTTTTTTTCAGCCTAAGCCTGGTGAGAAGCCTATTCCAGGTATGATTTTATTTTTATTATGTTCAGATCCTAAAGTTACAAGATAGATAGGGCCAATGTGTGGATATCAGTTGCTTAGCACTGAAATTAATGTAAATAAGATTCATTTATTTGGTTTTATTCTGTCAATACAGCTTTCTCACACTTCCCTACTTCCTTCTTCCATCCAAATATTCACACAACAAACAAACAAAGATACACAAGTTCAATCTCACATAGATGCAGACCCACAATGTGAGGCAAAAAAAGTAAACTCTAAATAACATGAAATAAATAAGGTGTGTATATACCTGAAGAATGTCACAATACAAAAAACAGCATGTTAAAGTAATGTAGTAAGGTATTTTCTATACTGATATAGGGCTCTATTATGGGTCTACACACAACTGGCTGTGCTGGAATAATGGTTTAACTTTACAAATGTAACTTCTAAATCTAATTCTAATCTTCTAATCTAAAATGTAATATAGTATTCATATTACATTATTATTATAGTATTTATTGTAGATTGAGTGAAGATAGAAGTCCAGTGTTCAAAAATTCCATGAGCTCTCCCATAATCATATGGTTTTGTATTGTAGTGGAAGTGAAAAAGGAGCCTGAACCTCCCACAGAAACTGTAAAACAAGAAGAGAGGGAACCAGCCACAAAGTCCTCCGCCCCAGCGCCACCAAGTAAACCTCCTCCCGAGAAGAGAGCAAGGCTACAGTGATAGCAGTACCTCCCATACTCTGCTAAGATGGAGCAATGCAGTGAATTATCCAACAGCACAAAATGGACAACGGTTCAACACTGGCAGTATTTCTGTTCCCCCTTCCAAAACCGCAAGATGGTCTGCCACTCTGCTAATTTCCTCAGTTTACAGGATGCTAAGAATGAACTGGCACAAGAAACTGTCCGTTGCTGGCCTCAGTGCCCGGACTACTTTTACACTGTAACCTTAGTCTTGTACATTTGATAGGTTTTGCATTGTGGACATTTCAGGCAGCTCTACCACAAATAGGGGTTAACTGCTCGATGTCAGCAGGCATCTCACAGCAGATGAGGTTTTTTGATGATAAGCTGACATCAGCATCGGTGTCAGCTTACTGTTGACATCATCATCATGTTTGATTTCAGAGGACAGTGTAATTCCTAGTCTGCTTCACAGAGGGATGTGTCATAATGCTTCATCCCATTTGAAAAGCAGAAAGCTTCCTAAAGCATTCAATTCTCTTTAATTGCTGTCACCTTGATCTGTTTTTGAAAGAAATACTCTTACTTGTGTTTTGTATTAAAATGTATCAGCTATTGTATCCTGTGTTTAATTGGTGACACTTTCAGATGATGTTTTTCCTTTTATGAAAACATTTGCTTTTCTGACCCATGGTCAACAACTCATGACTCAACTCAAACAAACCCCTTTTCCAGCATTTATTATACATTTCATTGTGTTTCTTTTTTCTTTTAACAAAGGCTAAAAGTATCTTTGTCTCCTTAACATTATCCTCAAACCAAATTATTATTACTCCAAACGTATTCATTGATCCACTGTTTTAAATGCACACAGTGCGAGAGGATTTGCGGATGCATCCACATCTGACCCTCCTCTTTGAAATCTTTGGTCCAGTTTGCAGCTGGAGAGAAAAGTACTAGGTTTATTCCTTACTGTTGCTCATCTGTCATGTTAACATACCCGTTGCCACCTTTTGTACTACAGTTTAACGTCTCATGACCTCTCTGGTTTCACACCGGGGAGGTCATGACCCCTGGGTTAAACTCAAATCAAAACTGAACATAAAAAGTATATAAAACTACCCCCACATCACATTTTTTAAATACATTGCTTATTGTACATTACATACATTGGCATTATTGTATTGCAACAGTCTAATAATCATTTGACACATAATAGCTAATTCTCTTATTTTAGAAGGATTTTACTGTTTTGATACCTCTATTAGTAGCAAGGGAGGATCTGAGTACTTCCCCCACCATTGGATGCTTAAGCCACATTTAACGGTCTTAATGAGAAAGTAAATGAGTTTTTTTTTTTTTTTTTGTTTGTTTTTTTTAAAATAGTTTTTCATCAGCAGGTGTCGCCGTTTGGTAACATTTGGTCCATTTGTGTGATGATGCATGTTACTCTATGCATTTGTTTGGTCCCTTCCATCACTGTCTTGACTTGTGCTCATGTCAAACCTGCACAGTCACTTAGGAACGAAGCATTTTCACTGAGGCGGGGACAACAAAGTGGGTTAAAACACAAGGCGATGGTTGTGTACCGTTTCAGTGCAGGCAGTGGCTGCATCCATGGCTGCCACCCTACCGAAGCCACGAAGAAGAACTTTCTCGCAGGGCGTGGTGGGATAGGAGTCTCCTCGGTGGAGGACTGAGAACAGTGCCCCAGCTGGCTGGCTAGCTGCAGAGAAGATGGCTGCAGAGGGGATTTTCAGGCCGGCGTCTGAAAACAATCCGCCGTTTGTCATGTTCCGCGACCACTAGCCAGCGTGTCACCCCGGTTGTTCCGTGGGTCGGTTCCGCTCGGATTCGTCGGAGGGGAGAAAACAACATGGGGTCGCAGACTCTACAGATCCTGAGGCAGGGGGTCTGGGCTTCAATCACAGGCGGATGGTACTACGACCCCGATCAGAATACATTCGTCAACGCTTTACATCTCTACATCTGGCTCTTTCTGCTATGCTTCCCCTTTACACTTTACATGGTGAGCACTGTTGATATCCCCCCACCCCTCTCTCTCTATCCCTCACTCCCTTTTTTATTTAAAAAAAAAAAAAAGAAAATTTATCATCGTTATTATTTAAATCTTGATGTATTTGTCGTTAACTATTGCCAACAGCGTAAGTTACCAGACCAAGTGTCCGTTAGGTGGTTAGCTGCCACTGGATACTAACGGTCGGTCTCGGTCTATTATCTGGAGCGGAGACAATGTAACGTCTCTTTAAAGTAAATAAATGTCTCAACTACACTCGAAATATTCAACAAAACCAAAATGTGTTGGATTTATTAGCGAACAAACCCCTTTTCCAGGCGAAGAAACGGAGCGGAATAACCTTTTTTTTTTTTTTTTTTTTTTTTTTTTTTTTTTAACGCCTCCCCTTTAAGTGTATCCACCAACTAGATAGGACCATAATGCGCTTTTGTTCAATTTCAGTGTTTATCGCTGTGTTACAGTTAAGATGCGTTAGGATACGAGCAGTCGGCCACACAGGACCAGGCTGTAATCAGTTAATTTAATTTCCCTTCCCCCTGTTATCTGCTTGTTTTCCTCCTGTCGGTTGTGATTTGCGGTTTCACCGGTTTTCAGAAGCTACCAGCTGTGACTCCGAGAGGAAAGGCTAACGAGGACGTTACAGCAGTCTGGCAATTGTAATGTCCAAGAAACAGACACCAGTGACTGGCCCGGCTGTTTGTGCAGTTCATTTGTCACAAGGATGCCTTTGTTTGTTTCCTAAAGGCTGTGTTTACTTTTGCCCTCTTAACTGTTCAAAAAAAAAAAAAAAAAAAAAAAAAAAAGGGGGGGGGACTTCACACACCATGGACTGATTGTCAAACGATTGCAACACCTTGTCCAGATGGGGGTTCAAATGTCAGTGATTCATCTCAGTGTTTTTCAGATACACACTTCTGTGAATGTTCTCATGTCAGGAAATGGCTGTTTAGCTCAGCATCCTAACATCTATATAGAGAAAGTGATATTTCATATCGGTTTGTGGTTTCCGTTCTATTCCTGGAGTGGAAATGCATTGGTCAGGTCTGTGGTTTTATGACTGAGCCACAGGTTAGACTGGTGCTGCTGTTTGTCATAGCTGCGAACAGATGCAGGCGGTTGGGGTTGGGGGGGTTGGGGGATGTCTGAAGGACAGAAGAGATGCGGGAGGTGTCTGCTGATCGCCTACCTGGCAGCTGTTCAGTTAAGAGATATCGAAATGACAACTGAATGCATCACTTCTTGAAACACGAATGTCATCTGTTTTCTACTGTGTTTGTGTGTGCAGTTGTTGTTACAGTTCACAGCTCCCAGTCATGTTAGCGGTGGGGCAGCAGTTAATGATTTTCATTATTGATTCATCATCTGCTTATAAACAATTTTGCTGAGCTGTATGTTATTGTTATGTTGTTTTATTGAAGCAGCAAATCTTTTGAAATCTGAAAATACATGGTTTTATTCATACAGAAAAATAGTGTCTCCTTATTTAACCTATTGAGGAATAACTTTGGTCAATAATAATATAGCATGACAATATTTCTTCTTGGTCCTAGAAATGCAAAGGAATATAAACATTAGATATGACATAAAGGAAAAAAGATCAGAGAAACATTCTACAGCCCAATTAAACCACCAACCTGTTCCCTCCACAATGTAAAATATCCAGAATAAATTAATTTCTGCTTCTTTCTCTAATCCCAGGCTCTGCCGCCAACCATGGTGATAGTGGGAATCTACTGTGGTGTGATCGCTGCCATGTTTCTGTTGCTGAAGACGGTGAATTACCGCCTCCACCATGCCCTGGATGAGGGGGAGGTGGTGGAGCACCAGGCCAAGGAGAGCCAGGGCACCAGAGGTGGCACTGAGGGGGCTAATGATGGAGGTGTCACCCGCCGGGAGGACAGCAACGGCCCAGGGTAAAGTCGCGTCTCACACAGCCTGATGGTGGATTAGATATCTTGGAGATGTAGGACAGAGACGCTCCCTGAGTGTGACTAAGCTGCTCAGATGATGAAGCAGACAAAGTATTCTGTAAAGACCGTGTTGGAGCATTGTGTAGTGGGTAGAGGACATCATGCTTCCTGATCAGTGATCACATGGAGCATGTTTGTGGAGTGAATCAAGCTATTTAAAAGTGACGTAGAGATTAAAGATCTTTTCATCAAGTGCTGACACATGAAAAGACGCTGCCACAAGGAGAATAAATAATTTGCTTTTAAAGCTATTAGTGCAAGTCACAGCCTGCTGTAACAACACAAGTAATGATGTGGAAAGTTTAGACAGTTTTATTTTTGCTACCAATTGCTTTTATTTGAAACAACACAGAGGCATCAAAAGTTAAATTAAATTAAATTGCTTTCTAAGTTATTTACTCATTAAAATTACATATGATTTGTTCACTCTATGGCTTGTAGGAGTGTATTGTCAAGCTTTGTTTTAAAAAACAGTGCAAGAATATGCCATGTGTGGTTCTCTTGTAAGCAAAGAAAAACACTGTGGAGTTACCACCACCTGTAGACCATTAATTTAGTGTGTGCGAAATCCTTGGCAGGAACATATATCGCATCACCCACATGCTTGTGCACAATAACAAATAAACTGGGGGCCCACTCACACCAACATGGCTGCGGAGCGCTGCTAGTGGTCAAAAATGACTCAAGGCACCTTTAAGTTGTTTTTTTTCCACAGTCATATGCTGCAGGGTTTGCATTTCTTAACACTGTTTTACAATACCTTTATGTACAATGTGAGTGCTGTTTGTGTGACTTATGTTCCAGTGTGTGTTTGTAGTCACATAATAATGAACTCTTATACCACCGGCTCTTTTATAGAACGGATTAACATTTAACAGTATGAAGCATGGAAATGTTGGGTTTGCTCATCAGGTAATTTGCACCTTTTAACAATTGGTTAAAATATGAAAATCCTGATTGGGCAAAAACTGTTCTTTTGGTTGCTTGATTTTCATGAAACACATAATATTCTTAATACACTAAGATACAGAGTTCAATATGCAATCCATTTATTATAAAAGGCAAGTATGTTGACAGTGAAATATGGGGTTAATTAACAGTAATTAATGACCTCATTAGTGTGAGGATGTTTTGTAGCTTCACTGCTTCCTGTTTCCTTTAACAATATGAAATCAAAGTCTTTAGTTAGCATTAAATGACCAGTGAGGGAAAAACAATGCAGTACCCCAACTCTAAATGCCAGTCTCATGTCTTTTTTATGGAGAAGTTTAGTTTTCATTCAAAAGGAGCGACAGGCAGCGAGGTTCTAGCATTTTACTGCCCATGACTCAAAGAGGTGACTCATATTCACATACCAGAGGGAGTGCTTAGCAGGACGCTGAGAGAGGGGAAAGACAACACGAAAAATGAGAGCTCCCGACCACAGGAGCAGTCGCAGTCGCAACTTTGCCCACACATCTGGAGTTACATTCCAGGTTGTTTGAGTTTACAGTAGAGCAGACAAGCCGAGCTAAAGTTGATGAAGGTGTTTTTTTGCGCCACCGCCCACTCATTTTCCCCTTGCTGGTCCTTTTTTCCAGTCTCCGTTCATCTGTGCTATGTGTTGTAGTTCATTACTTGGAGTGTTTGTGTTGTGGTTTGACTCAATATGGAACATTTTTGGCTTATGGAAATGATTTATAGACAATCCCTGGCAAGTTATTTATTTCAACATACCAACTGGTTAAACAAGCATGTCCGGGGCTAAATATAGGCTTGGAGAAAATCTACAAGGATGCTTTCATCTTGTTTTTGCTCTTTCAGATGAGTTTCAAACCCCATTTAAAGGATGTAGAATAGTGGCCTGTTTAATAAAGTCCTAAGGTTGAGTCAGTTTAACTGATTAAAGGGAAGTCAATAATGTGACATGTAACTGAGAGTACCGACAATCAGAGCAGGCACATTTTTGCACATTTACCTCTGTACCATTCATTCAGATTTAAGGGAGGGAGTGCACTGTGCCTGGGCTGGTAATAAAAGTGTGTGCACGTGTTTTATGTGTCTGTACAGGGACCCTGGAGGGGGCATTGAGATGGCAGACTTCATCAGGCAAGAGACTCCACCAGTGGACTGCAGTTCCAGGAACTCCTATATTGGGATGGAGTCTAACCAGCAGGTAAGTAGAGCACTGGTTTGCTGCATGCTGCATACCATACTGGGCTGAATATAACATGACCCTGATTATAAGACCCACCCCCAGGCAAATATACATAAATATAACTAGGTCAAACTAAAAATAACTATTTAAAATAAAGTACAGCACACGTGCCAAACTATTAGCATGCTAGTGTTTCTAATTCCATTTAGTAATCTGAGGCGGAATCAGCATTAACCAGCTCTTCAGTGTGTTAACTGAAGATTCAGATAAAGAGAGACAAACACAACAAGGGAGATTGCTGACATTTATTTCTCACAATGATCATAACCTAATGTTGTTCAGCTGTCCACACAGTGTTTACTTTCAAACAGTACATCTCCACTAATAGTGGGGTCCGGTAATGTTTGCACCTGAGTTTGTGTCCAAAAGTGCGCTCTGTGGAAATTCCCTGTAAACAAACAAAAGTCATGATGTACATTGAGTGTTACTCACTTTCTTTCTCCCTCCTAAAAGCTTTGCAAAGCAGATTTTTTTAGCAGATTGTTGGAACCCAGAATTGTTTAAATGAATTTTTATTAGCTAGCACTTTTCTTCCTCTTTGACTTTGTTGGTGCATAGCTGCATTTTTTTTTTTTTTTTTTTTTTTTTTTACATGCAGCAGCATTACTGCCACCTGTTGATACCTTTGTAATGGGGCAGAAATGATCAGTCATTCATTGATAAGCTGCTCAGTAGAAGATTAATTGGCAACAGTGTAATTATTGATTAATCATTTCAGTTATTTACCAAAAAGACACACAAACAAGCATCATGCCCTGAGCTCCGACAGCTTTTAAACTGCCTCTCATTTAAGCGTCATGTGCTCTGTGTCTAATGTGCACTCAAATAGCTAAGAGAAACCTGAGGAGTAAAGGTCCACATTTAAAATGATTAGACTTTTATAATTGGTGCACTTGAGGAAGGAGGGGTGTGTGTGTGTGTGTGTGTGTGTGTGTGTGTGTGTGTGTGTGTGTGTGTGTGTGTGTGTGTGTGTGTGTGTGTGTGTTCATTAGGTATGATCCTCACAGAGCTTGCTGTCAGCAGACATCTCCTTTTAATATTCAAAGTTATTTTGCTGTTTTTATCCTATGAGATATATTTAACCTCTGGATCCCCATGGGTGCCATGTCTTTGTACTGTGTGTCCTTGAGGCGCTGATCAGCCAGCGTGCTCTGCTCAGCTGCTGTGAATCGAGAAGGAAGGGAAGCCAAAACTTTTCTCTTTGATGACAGTGAGGAGGCACCGGCTGTTTGTAATAACACAAACAGTGTTTTCTTCTTGATGTTGTATTCTTTAATGATCACACGCCTTGTCAGTTTGTCTTTATGAAAAATTTGCTCCAGAAATCTTTTTTTTTTTTTTCAAATCCCTAAAGGATGAATAGCTTGGTTTATCTTTTTTTTCAAATTTCAGATTGCATCCACTCATGGAAGATCAACAGTTGTTGAAGGTAACTATGACTACTCACTACTTTGTCAAACCATTTGCTACATCATTGTTCTCTGTGCCTCTCTGACTCCATCCATTTGAGAGTGAAAAGAACCATTACAGGCATATTACACATGGTGCGGTCTCTATTTTCGGAATCACCACATCTCTGACCATGATCACCCCAGCTGCCCAGGAGATGTAGTCTGACTCAGCATTACCATGACCTCAACAGTCACACCAAGATGAGGCAGCTTTAGACAGGCGCTGCTGAGTGTGGAAAAAAAGGAAGTAACACACTGCAAAACGAAGCATTGGAGTCATTCTCCAGGAGCTCTTTATTGGAATACTGTGGAAAAAAACAATAAATGAACTTGTACTTTGTTTTGGGTCCATTGTAGTGACTGTTAGAGTGAGGTGCCTGTGTTGCCTGAATAATTCAGTGAGTCTGTTCAATGCCATTCTAATTAGCTGGTAGTTGTGATGACAGGAAATGGTCTGAAATGGGACAAGGGATCTGCTGGGGTTTTGCATTTTAATCTTCTTCCCGTCACGGATTACATCTACTCAAGAATGTCCATCGAAAATCCCAGAAAGTATGACTACTCTTCCAGACTTCCAGGGTTTGAGAAACACAGACAGCAAAGATTAATTTAAAGAATCACATCTTTGCTCAAAGTTTATCTCATGCAGCCATCGGGGCATTCAAGGAATTTATTCAGAACAACTCATAGCACCATTATATTTGGGTGTAAGGCTGCATCTTAGAGGTAGTATCTGTTTTTTTATCCTCTGTAGAGACCAGTGTGTGTGGGTGGCCATGGTTAGTGCTTGTGAAAGGATTAATAATTGATTGAAGCTGTCATCTCTTAATTGCTTTCTTCCTATCTTTGCAGGAGATGTGGGAAAGACCTCAGATGACATCAGTTTGACTCTTGTTGAGAGCTGCAGTCATGATCATGGTAAACTCACCATTAATGTATAAGCAAAGCACTTTTGTATTAGATGACTGACATTTTAGCCCCGTCTTCATGGTTTGATTTCTTGGTGTCCGTTTAGATCTGCTGTCAGACGCGAAGATGTACTGCCTTGTTCCCAATGACTCCTTCGCCTCCTTGCAGCCGTCAACCTCCTTGTGTCCTTCAGAGCTGTCCAGGGAGCCTGCTGATATCTGTAACTCTGCTGCTTATCACTTCAGCCTGTCACATTCCTCCTGTGACACAGAGGTGACCACTCATGCATCCATGCAATCTCAGACCTTTAGGAAGGAGCTCCGCTCTCGGGGCCTGCCTCGGACCTCTAGCTCAGCGGGTTCTGCTTTCCCCGACCCGTGTCTACCAGACTTTGCTCTGTACCCTCCACCCAGAAGAGGTGGCCTTGATCCTGTGTGTGAGCTGGAGACTACCCGACCACACAGGCCAGGGCTGTGTGACAGAGAGGGGGGCGAGCGGCTGTACCTGCAGGACCAAGCTGTGCCATCCACCTCTGGAATAGAGTGTTACAGGCACAAAGAACAGCGCAGAGTTGCCCGCTCAGCCTCCAGAGAGGCAGGGGAAGGTAGCTCAGGACTGTACCAGGTGGAGGTGGGTGGTGGTGGGAAAGGCTCTGGTGGAGGAGGAAAGTCCCATGGTGGGGAGCGTAGTGCTGATAGCCTGAGGAGCCTGAGTACTCGCAGTAGTGGCTCCACTGAGAGCTACTGCAGTGGTACAGACAGGGACACCAACAGCACTGTTAGCAGCTTTCACAGTGAGCAGACCAGCTCTACACATGTGGAGAGCCTGCTCTCGCTTTCAGGGGATGAACGTGTAAGGAATAGAGGAGATGCTGTATCTGCTCCTGCAGATGGCAGGACTACAAGCCTTGGCAGTGTTAGCTCTCGAGGTATCGCCAACCTTCCCTCCAGGGAGGCCAATAAAAACCCTCATGCCAATGAGCTGACCGCTAAACAACCTGCTGACACACCATCCCCTGCAACCCAAGAGATGGTAGAACCTGGTAGGTGCCAGGAAGAGCCTGGTATCAGGACCAGTGCTGATGGCTCAACAGATGTTGGTGCCACAGAGCAGGAGCAGGTGAAAGTCGACCTTCAACCAAAGTCAGCCAACATTGTTCAGAGGACTTCCTCCCTGTCAGCAGGGCGCAGTGGACGCCGACGGACTGGCAAGAAAAGGGCAAGCAGCTTTGATGCCAGTCGTCACCGGGACTATGTGTCTTTACGTGGTGTGGCCAAGCCTTGTAGTGCTGTGTTTACTGGGGGTGGAGAGGAGGACTCCAGTGATCAGAGTGAACTCAGCTGTGCCTCCAGTCTCCACTCCACCCACCACCTAAGTACAGACAGCTCATCTAGTACCACCTCGCGCTCCTGCCACTCACCAGACGGCCGCTACAGGGCCCTGAAAGCAAAGCACACTGCAGCCTCCTCCTCCTCCTCCTCCACAGTTAAAGCTGCAGCAGGATCCGAGGCAGGAGTTCGAACTGGAGGGAAGCGGCGCAACTCTCGCCGTACCCCCAGCACAGGCAGTGCCAAAACACATGCCAGAGTGTTGAGTTTGGACAGTGGAACGGCTGCCTGCCTTAATGATCCCAGCCGGCTAGGAGCTCCCGCTGGGCCTCGGCCCCTTACCACCTCCAAGTCGGACCTGGAAGCCAAAGAAGGGGAAGTCCTTGATGCAGCATCCCTGCTGGGTCGGGCCTCCCAGCTGGAGTCGGTGACCCGTTCCAGAAACAGTCTGCCCAACCAGGCAGCCTTCACTGAGCCTCAGGATGCCACTGCTGCTTCCCTGCGGGGTACGTACTACACACAGCGCTCTAACATACTGTACACATTGCATTCTGTCTGGTTTATTACTAGTGTTTGATGATGACTAGTCTACATTTAATGTAGTGACATGAATCACAATCATAACTTAGTGAGACATTCACTCTATTTTGTGAATTATCAACAGAATCATATTATATTGATATGGTCCCTGACAGAATACAGGCATGATTATAAGTTTGGTTTTATTATTTTTTTTGTTCTTGTTTCAGATTGAGATTTTTAAAGCAAATGCTGAATGATGCTTTTGGTATGAATGTACTTTTACTGGAAACCACATACCATGCTCATTTTCTGGATAGCTGCTTTGTGACTCTAGCAGGAGCATAATGACAGAATTGACAAAATGAAGACTTTGGGGTTTACTTCTCCAGACATATGACTTTCTTCCATATTGCCTGTGTGTGTGTGTGTGTGTGTGTGTGTGTGTGTGTGTGTGTGTGTGTGTGTGTGTGTGTGTGTGTGTGTGTGTGTGTGTGTGTGTGTGTGTGTTTCTGTCTGTCTGTCTGCATAAGAGAGTTGTCTGCCTTGCTCATTCAGTGTAACCATGGTGAGTTTCCATGGAGTGACAATCCTAACCCAAGCATAGTGTTCCCTGTGTAGATCACTATTAGCATGATGGCACAGTGTGTGCTTTGTGCTGAGGTTAGACAAACAGCAGCTCTCTTATTAGTGTCATACACACTGAGAGTAATAGACATCCCCCTATCCACATTCTTCAAACTTGCAGGCTAATATATTTTCTTTTGACTGAGGTCTTGTCTGTCTTGGTTCTTGCTCTTTGGCTTCTTTGTGCTGTGAACATTTTTTGGGGCTTATTGTTTCTCAGCTTTCTTGAGTGTACACTTCTTGGGACATGCAGTGTTAGAGGCAGGATATGCCTGGACATGCCAACTGTCCAGAAACATCCCATAATTAGTCATTTATTCTCTTTGGATGTCTGCTGTCTCGCTTGATTTTCTTTATTCATTTCTTTATTAACCCAAGTCTGAGTCCGGTAGGTCACACATTCACTGAAATCTAGCATTACACTACTTGGTTGGTCCAAAGTGTCCTGGACTTGAAGTCTCAGTGGAGTTTCTTGACTGTTAATCTATTGCTGCAGGATTGTGTATCTTTTCAATGAATAAATAGTACATTCTTTGTCTTACAAAATAAAATTGAATACACTTTTTAAGGGGTTTGTCACTTTGGTCGCACTTGTTGACATACGCCCTGTGGCTAATGTTAGCTTAGCTAGTTAACTATCTTCGGCTAAAGACCAGGGCCTTTAATATCCTGTCCTTCCACTCCTACCCTGCACTTCTAACGTTTTTTTTTTTATGCTGTTCTTACAGTGAGACTATGCAAGACTAGGCACTGTGGCCACAAGTTACAATGATGTTGTAATAATAATGTTAAATTGCGGTTTAACAGAAGTAGAGAAGAGTCATAAAGTCAGTATTCAGTAATGGCATATATGTAGCAGTATCTGTCTATGTTGTTTTAAGTTTTCTCTGACACTAAATGTGTTTTCTTGCCAGGAGGGGTAGAGGTGATGGTCACTTGATAAGGGCATTTATAATACAAGCTCTTATAACACGATAAGTGCTCTTCGGGCAGCCTTCACCCTTCAGTGATGTGGCTTCAGTGTCTGGCTGGACCAAGGCTAGCTGGTTAGCATGCTAACTTCAGGGGCCTTTGTAACAGCAGAGATAGTGACAGGCAATAAATGGAGCGAGGTAGGGGCAAGGATCAAATCAGGGATGTCATGGCACATGTCTCAAACAGTGGGCCACCACTGCACCATGTTTCACTGTCAGTCATGTTGTAGTGGATGCCATTTTTGAAATGGTGAAACTTTTTAGTCATCTGAAGTTCAGGCAGCAGAGTTTGCCATTGTAGGTGCTTTGTTTTTGCAATGTAGCTCAACCCCAGCATAACGTATGGAAATATCAAGTCCCACTAGTGTCCACATAAAACTCTCAAACAAAGGAAACTTCCAGTCTGACTGGCCAATGATGTCTCTCACCATAACAGCCCCAGGGAGCGAGGAGACGGTCATATTTCGGCGTGAGCGTAGCACGTTTCGTCGGCAGGCAGTGCGGCGGCGACACAACGCAGGGAGTAACCCCACCCCACCCACCTCTCTCATTGGATCTCCTCTCAGGTACGCCGTGCATGGAGCAGGGAGTCATTTCTGTCGGTGTGTTGCCTGGTATGAGCATGTTACCATGTGGCACTCTTTCCCGCCCGAGCTTCTTCCACTGTGCATGACATCAAGCAAGACATCATCTGTCACTGGATGGGTGTCTCCACTCTGCATGCGATGTCATTGGTCCTCCTTTTCTCAAGATCTCACTCTTTTCATCCTGTTATCATACCATCTAATCTTTTAAATTCCACGTTTTGGGCATGGATCAAAGACTGGAGTCCTTACAAACTCAAAAGCACAAGGTCTGACTAATCCACTTGGCTGACAAACCGTCTCCTCTCAGAACTGTGTGTGATTTGCTCAATAATACAGATGTCCAGCTGTATCACATTGCTTTGCTCTTTTGAGAAACCTTACTAAGGAGAGAACTGAAGATGATATTGATTGTTTTAAAAGTCAGAGGTCTAAGTCCGTAAGTCTTCCCCTCAGAAATGTATGTGTTTTATTTATTTTTAACTGTGACAGTCCCAAGCTGCTCTTCAGTACATTTTAGAGCCCATCTTTTCACAACAATTCAGTGCTGAAAATCTCGGGAAAAATAAAATTATAGATTTCCACTGTGTCCCTCTGTAACATGAATTTTCCCAAAATTATAACAATTAATTTCTCCTGTCTTTCAAATGTTTTGATAAAACCTCACTGCACCCCTTGAGTGTAGTGCAAAATTGGCCATGTCTCCAACATCCTTATCTTTGGAAGCAAAGTCCTCCTTGGACAAAGCTGTGTTGTTGTTGACACTGACACATGACTGACTGCTGCACTGCAGAAAACAAGTGACCTGTCACCCCTGAGGTTGTACCCTGATTAGAGACCATGCCATAGCTGGGAACCCACAGGCAACAGCTTATGTGTCCCTTCCTGTGGATTTAGGAAGAAGGAGCATAAAACCCCTCAGTTTTATCCCCAAAACTTGCTGTCTTGTACTGTAAATAAATACGTAAAGCTTACAGTTTATGTGACTGGTCTTGCTGTAGATTCCTCTTCTCTCTTGTTTCCTCTCAGGTCAGTATAACTCCTCCAGTTCTGTTGCACAACTGCCAATAGCTATTTATCTCCAGCCGAGGCTCTGCATTTCCCTGCATGTATCTTACAAGGTCACATTTCTAAATGCTGAGTCTCAAAAAATGTTTAGCAAGGAAAACAAACGTGCAGCCTGCCAGGGGTCAATAAACTTTCAAAATGCTAAATCGTTCCCACCCTTTCACAAGTTATTCCTTCTGTCCCTTCACTCCTAAGACTTTTTTGACCTTCTTAGTGGTGCACTGGACACCTTATGCTTTGTCAAGTAGTTCTTCAGTGTGACAACTATCATTTTAAAGAGGAATGGATCTGTGTAACTATTTTGATACAACTCCTTTGAAATCACTGATCCAGTACTGATGGATTTATCAGCATCACTGAGGGTCAGCGCCATCTAAAATTTGAGGTGGTAGATTTTCCTTTGAACATATTCTAGTCAACAGTACGAAGAGCTTTTGCACTGCTTTATGCATTTCTTCATAGATTTTATAAGTATTTCCTAAACAAAAGCTTCCTAAACATTTTAGGGACAGGCTTTACTCTTTGTGTCACAAATCTCACCCATGTCTGGTGCCATCATGGAGGTCTCTCTGCAGCACAGCAATACTAGTTTAATGTAGAACATGAGAAAGAAACAAAAGTGATTTTAAAAAAAAAAAAAAAAAAAAAAAAAGCTTATGATGTCTTATAGGTAAGTTAATTCTCTCTTAATTTAGTCTTTAACCTCTAACACAAGTCACTAAATGTGCAGTCAATGTGCGGACTGGCTGCTTAAAGCAACATGGTGATGATTAGAAAATCAAGTGAAAGTGACAAGATTGCAAATTTGGCAACAGAAATTAGCCATAATGTTATAATGAGCTCAAGAGTTAAGATTTGAAGACACTAAAAATCAGCCTCACTTGGGGACCTCCACTATGGCAACCAGCATGTGCATTACGCCACCTGAAGTCCCTCTACTGTGAAATTACCTGTCTCATTTTCCAACCCCTGTGACGATGATGTTGTATATCGGCCTTACCCCGAACCTCCTTCCCACCCTGGCCGCCACCACCACTTCTCATTTCCTCCCCTTCTCCCTTCTCGTCCAACAGTCTTCAGGAGGCTCTCAGCCAGGCCTCCCAGCCTTCTACTTCCCAGGTGAAAAGTCAGCCATCCAGAACCCCGTCCCAGGTGACCGTGCTGAGCGCAAGCGCCTCCCTGCTGGCCAGGAATGGAAGCACACACCTGGAGGGTTCTCAGGACAAGGCCTCCACCGTTGGCACTACCAGCTTGCAGGACGACTTTGGTAGGGAGAGCTGAGATGCTAAGATATAGGAGTTTCTCTTGGAGGAGTTGTGCTTTAGTTCTGTGGGCAGGTGGATCCATGTGGCAGATTTGAATGTTTTAACATATGACTCTGATTCTATGGTTAGAAATTAGTTTCAGTGGCTTTGATGGTTTGGAATTGCTTGAGAAGCGCTGGTCACAGATATGACTGTTGCAGTCAGTCATAGCAGAGCACTATTATCCACGGTCGGTGGACTGTCGCAATCAGTTAAAGCCGAGCACGATTAGCCATGCTCCATTTATCGCTGTCTGTGATATTGTGTCTGTAGCCAATACTTGACCTGACTTGGATGTGGATGTTACTCTTTGGTCACAGCATTCCTACGCCCAGCGCTGACACCAGAGTGTTTCTGATTGCTGTTGATGCATACACATTAAAATATCTTGCTGATATCCCTATAACATCAATGATTGTGAAAAAAAACAGGTTTTGTAAAACCAGTGTGGCGTCCTCCCCCTTAAAGAAATTACTTCTACCCATAATTTGACCTGCAGCAGATTGTTGAGTGTGTGAGCGTTAATGATTCTTGTCTATCTGTATATGACTTAACTTTTTATGTGCCACTAATGTCCATGTGATAATGAGACTGTGGCTTTGCTGAACACTTTGTGGATTGCATAATTCATCTTAACAAAATGTTTTACTTTGTAGTTCTCTGAAGATTTCCTCATAGGACACGCATTGCACAATTGACCATGCCTTATTAGATATCCTTAGACAAATAGACGCGATCTCACAAATTCCTGAAAGCCTATTTTTGTTGCTGGAACCTCACTACCAATAAAAATAAGGGAGTAAACCTTCATTTCTTGAACTGAAAAACATTGAAACAGACCCCTTGGATACATTTTCTGTCTACTTTTTCTTGCCATGTCTGTTACATCAGACATTTTTTGGTCATACTTGGCTGTACAACATATATTGTCTTAGCTTATTTATACAAGAGAGTTTTTTTCTATCACTTTTTAATAAGCGCACTATTAAAAACACAAACAATATTAAATAGTTTGGATTGTAATTAAGGTTACATTAACCTCAGCAGGAATAGTGTTCTCATAATGTGCAAGATAGTCTCTGTAGGGTTTGTGGACACTATCAAGATTTTTTGGCTCACTTTGGTTGTTTAGTCTCATGGCTGACATTTATACCCTGCTTTCATAGCTCATCAGAGGATAAAAATGAAGAAATCCCCACAGAACCAACAGAAATACAATGATAGCAACATGCTTTACAAAACGAGCAGGAAATGACTGACTTGCTGATAGAAGGGGGCACATTCACTCAAAAATCCAATTAGCTCAGGTGAACGGAGGAATCTTGTCCAAGCCGTCTAATTCCCTGGGTGTAAACATGACATTCAATGAAATTATTCCCAGAGACAAATCACAGTTTGAACGCTTGTGATTTCTCTGTACTGATTGTGCTTCTCTCTCTTGTGTTTTGTTTTTCCAGGAAAAACCCCCTCCTTATATGAGGCTGGTGGATGTGACATGTCGCTGGTCAATTTTGAACCTGCAACCAGACGAGCCTCCAATAACGTATGGTTAGTGTCAAACTGATAGTTCAACATGTTTGTTTAGTTGGATTTCAGATGGGAAAATACACCTCCAACTTTGACAACTTTTCTTTTTCTGCAAATAAAGTGTAAGTTGCATCATGGTTTTGACTTTACTTGGAAACAGATAATCTAATCTTGTGTTGAAGGGGTGTCCAATTGCTAGGGTGGAGAATTACACAGTATCTAGTCAGCTATGCGTCGTCATTACAGAAGCATGTCATGTCACGCAATCGTAATATTGCTATTATTATATGATTTGTGGAGCAAGAAAAATTAAACTTATTTGAGTTTATATATATATATATATATATATTTCAAGACAACCAAACATTGATTAGTTCCAGCTTCTTGAGAGGATTTGCAGCTTTTTGTCTATGACTGTGGGATCTGTGCTGTTGCTCAGACGAAATAATTAACTTAAAGATGTCACCTTTGATTATGGAAACTTGTCAGAAAACAGTCATCAGAATAATGATAATCTGTAACTAAAATCCTTTATGTTCCTTGATCATCTTTTGTCCAGTTGCCTAATATTTGCATATTTTGCACATCCTTTATGCAGTTAGTTCGCCACATGCTCCATTTGTGTGTGACATGGCTGAGAGACCACCAATTTATAGGAAAAAAAACTAACCATACAGTACAGAAGGAAAGAAAAAAGCCTATTGGCTATTTAGTTTGAGGTCAATGGCAAATGAATCATGATTTAATACAGTAAGTGCAGCAGATGCTTTTCTCTCATCAGTGTTCTCATTTTGTCTAATGCCCTGCAGGGACACTGACTCCCACCTCTCCAGTTCTACCTCAGTTCGCTTCTATCCTCATGACCTCGTGAGTACCCAACCAGTGAGCTGCTATTATTGTGCGCATGTGTGTTTGTTTTACTATATCTGTGAGGTCCAAAACCTAGGAGCTTATTACACTTGTGGGGTCCGTGGTGCGTCTTCAGGACTGAATGCTGGACTTCACCAGTTTAATGGTTAAGACTTGGTTTAAGGGTTAGGGTTAAAACTGGGCTTAGGTTAGGATGGTTAGTGTAAGGTAAAGCATTATGTCAATTAAGGTCCTTACAAAGATAGCTTTACAAACATGTATATGTATGAAGACAAACAGTGGACATACAGAGACAAAGTAAAACAGTCATTCTGCATGTCTGCTTTGCACATTTCAGCTATATTACGTTATTTTTGGCATTCATGTTTGTCAGTTTGAACAGTTGTGTTGTTGTCAGCTGTTGTCCTTGTCTCCTTCTTTGCTCTCTTTCTTGGTACCTCAGAGCAAAAACAAATCTTATTACACCAATTTTAAAATCACTCCACTCGCTACCAATTAATTACCAACTAATTTTAAACAACGATTTATTAGATTTCAAAACAATTTAAAGTCTGGCACCCAAGTACTTGATTTTGATACAATCAAGAATATAATTGATAAAATGTTTTTTATATGAGCACGATCATTTTGTTCTGGCTTTTTAACCAGTTTTGGAATGGGAATCCAGATGGCTTGGAGTGGGTGGTGTGGCGGTCGTCCAGTCTTTATTCTGTGTAACAGCTAAAATCAAATCTACTTCACTTGTTTGTTTGTTTTTTTTTGTACTTACTCTTTGTTTATGTCTCTGTTTGAATATTTATGTGTTGTCATGTTTGGTCAAAATACAGCACAAATAAGTTTGACTGACCGTGAGACAGATCTCCCTCCCTCAGATCCGTCTGAACCGTCTGCTGACTATGGACCCAGAGCTGCTGGAGCAGCAGGATGGAGATCTGAGCCCAGAGCTCCAGGATGCACCACTAGCCCAAGAGGACCCCGTAGCCACCTCTGCCACCGGCAAAGCCAGGCAGTATTACCGCTTGTGGCTTCTCCCTTACCTGTGGGTCGGCCTGCATTTTGATCGGCTCACACTGCTAGCACTGTTTGACAGGTAAGGCTGCACAGCTAGCCACCATCATCATCACCATCATATTGTGATCAATTTTAACAGAACATCAAGTAACTTTATGTTACGGTGCCCCAGTCAGCTGCTACAGATGTATAAGTGTACTTTACTTTTGTGTTTGGTATCTGTGTCAACACATTGCAGTTTATGCAAAAACTGGGAGATGTTATAACTAAAACAAATCATTTCCAGGATAGTAAACCTAAATTATACAGTACTTCTCAAAACAATGTAAAAATGTGGCGAACAAAAATATCAGATTAAGAACAGTAGAAATGAAACGGTTAAGATGTGTTGAAAACAGAACAGTCTGGTTGTAAGCCTTAGATGGGGCTCCATTTTCTATCCCCAGTTCATTTTTGACTAATAACAGAGGTGTATCTACTGATTAAAATTCTGCCCAGCACAGCATTAACCATTTATTTAATCAGGTCAGTTGCACTGAAATCAAGGACAGGCCAAAACGGCTGCAGCGCAGTAAGAGCAGTAAACAGCAAGAGGAACAGGCATTTGAGGCATCAAAATACACCTAGAGCAACAAATTCCTGAAGCATTAACAAATCACACTTTAAACCGTACTAATTCCATAAATGTCATCTTTTCACTGACTATATATGGATGGGATAATGTTGGCTTTTGTATCCACGTCTGAGCTATAAAACATCTAGGGAAGATTTAACAGAAATCACTCATGCAGTTATATTGTCTTACCTGTTTATTTATTTGAAACTTAGAAGCAAGACCCTGACTAGATGCATGTTGAAGATAGTCTGAGTAATTCTGTGCAGGAATTTGCCTCTTGCCTAAAATAAGAAATGAGTTGTCACTAGTGCTAATCTCCTGTGGAATAGCACAAGGTTTTATCCTAGGCCCCTTCTTATTCTTTTAATTATGGCTTGTATTTTTAGAAGATATGAAATTCCCTTTCTGTTACTCTACTTGTAGCTACAGTACACACACAAGACACACAAATAAAAGCATTGTGGCTCCACAGATTCTGGCAGCACCTTTGCTAATATTACCTGTGTTTTCTTAAATGTTAATGGTAAACACCAATAGGAGAAATGTTGTAATTTTTCATTCTGACTGAACATTTGATGCAACATTCAAATCAGATCAACCCTGCTTTTAGTTCTATTGCAAAATTAAAATCCTGCCTCTTATTAAGGGTGTCTGAAACCCTGTTGTTATCTCTTTCAGACTTGATTACAGTAATTGTCTTTACGTGGGAGTCAGTCACTGAGTTAGCCTTGTCTCGCCTGCGGCTCATTCAAAATGCAGCTGCAAGGCTCCTCACTGGCACCAAGAACAAACCACATCACCTAGAGGAAGAGAGAATTGATTTTAAGATTCTTTTTCATGGGTTGGTGCCAGTTTATGTATATTTCAGACCTCCTCCTCAGGTCTTATTCTACCTTCCAGGCCCTCAAACATACTTGCCAATCTCTACATGCTCATCCAAGAATGACTGAGCATTTTTCATAGTTGCTCCCAGACTCTGCATCAGTTTTCTTCTCAGATCCTCCCCTTTTATTGCATTTGTACATCCAGTTTAAAGACATAAGATGCAGGATGTATCAGTGTATGTAAACACACCATTTAAAGGCCCCACCCAGCTCCAAACCATGTGTGCTGTTATTGGCTAGAGGCTACACATCCACTGTCCAACTGCTACAGCCCATGAATGTCCCAAACACAGCAAAATAAGAGGAAAAAGAGAAAGTACAGGCAGAGAGCAGGGTCTGTGTAGATAAATAGATTGGCACACACTTCAAGTGGGTCATTTTCTAAGGAAATCCTGTACGTATCCTGTACAGCCATTTTCAAATAAACATTTGAGTTTCTACAAAAGTTAACACAACCACATTCTTCAGCTAATATTCTGTCTGTGTTGTTGAAGGTGCAATTCAGCTTCTTTAATTTTACATTTAACTGATAATTTTTTCGCTCTTTTTTCTGTAGATATTGGATGTTGTTTTTCTGACCGAACCTGACAGTAATCAGCCTTATGTTCAAGAACACTGTTCTCCACTGTTGTTACAGGAACCGTGAGGTCTTAGAGAACGTTCTGGCGGTGATGCTGGCCATCCTTGTGGCCTTTCTGGGTTCAGTGCTGCTGGTTCACGGCTTCTTCACTGACATCTGGGTCTTTCAGTTCTGCCTCGTCATTGCAAGCTGCCAGTATTCCTTACTAAAGGTGAATGTTTCGAGTTAACAGCGCGACTTTGTTGAGAAGTGAAACAACCAAACAAAGAAGCAATTGATTTTTTTTTTTTTTTTTTTTTTTTTTTTTTTTTTTACTGACGTGCTGAAACACATGATAGCAGTTTATCAAAGTCTGCTGTGCCTTTAAGGGAATTCTTGCTTTATCTGTGAAGTAGTAATACAGTAATAAGATATATCATGAAAATAGTTGACATTATAGTGACTTCACCTATTTCTTTCTTTATTGACAGAGTGTCCAACCAGACTCCTCTTCCCCTCGACATGTAAGTAGTTACTGCTCATAAATCATTCTTCATTCTGATACTTTTGGTGCCATTGAAGTACCCACATATTGGGTTGTGCGGGGCTTAAAGTTGATGCTTGTATTCTAAGTAATGATCATTAAATGTGGGGATAGCCAACACAGTGAACAACCTTTAGTCAGGAGTGAAAAAAAACAGCACATAGACAACATAAAATGAAATGGCTTTTACACGTACACATTAGAGTGAGGGAGACAAATCGAGAATCGATTTCCTTTCATGTCTAATATGGCCTCTAGTTATTATTTAGCATTTTCTCTGTCTCTGTTGTGGTACTTGAAAAATGATGTTGCTTTTCCCCTTTGCGTTCCTTCCTCCCTTGCGTCAGTAGCCTGCTCTGAAACGGTGTCTTTTATTAATGCAGCTCCTACTCAGCTGCAGACACAAGCTTTAAATAGCTGGTCAGAGTTTAGACCACAGCTCGCTCTCTTGCTCTTTGTTTTTTATCTCCCTTTCCCTTCTTCCCCCTCCACCTCTCCTCCCCTGACATCATCATCTTTTCCTTCACCTCATGTCACGTCAAGGACTTCTAACCCTTTCCTCTTCCACAACATGGGCAAAACATTTCTAGAAAACCTGGCGTGTTTATTCTTATTCTAGGTGTGTAAACCATCAGTGCTCCCTTCTATGAAAAAACAGGGCAGCTCACAGCCTCTTGGACTGATGCACACATTCTCCCTCTCTTGTGAAACCTAACACTTGATTCTATTTCTGGTTATACCTGTGTCACTCTCCCTGGGGCTCTTATGGCACTGATACTACTGAATTTCTTAAGGGGCAGTATCTTCTTTGAATGATAATTTTAATGAATTATTCAGTTAATATAATTTGTTGGGTGCTTTAAACAGTGATGGCATACATCCTTAGTATGGTTGGGCTTGTTGGGCATGGATTCCTTTGTTCTTGGAGATTATCTGAAAAAATACAATATACTTGGAGAAATGCTATTTCCAGTTTCCCCTTTTTTCCTTATGTTAATATTGGGTATGTGTTCTGAATACCGAGCTGCAATGGACCACAATGTGCCATTTATATCATCCTACCCCTGTCCCTGCAGGGCCATAATCGTATCATAGCATACAGCCGGCCTGTCTACTTCTGCCTGTGCTGTGGCCTCATTTGGCTGCTCCACTACGGCAGCCTGAGGATCACTTCATCCCGCTTCACCCTTTATGGCGTCGCACTCACCAGCTCCCTGGTACTCGCCTCTGCCAGGGACCTCGTCATAGGTAAGGCAGCATCCAAGTATTGTAAACAGCCCTAATCCCCCGTGGCATATGTGCAGTTTTATTATTGATGAACTACGTTCTTTATTTGTATAGCACTTTTCAAAATAAAGATACAAAGTGTTTCACAGAAGAACAGGGAAAAAAAATATGCCAAAACAATAAAATAACAAATAATTTTTATGCCAGAAATCTTATCATCTCATCATAAGAACAATTTAGCCCATCCTTATATTTTTCACTTTCTAGTCATTACACTTCCATTAATCTTAATACAATTTACACTTTAACTATCTTTGTTTTTGTTATTCTATTTTCCTTGTATTTGTTGTATACTGTAACACTTAATGTACATACAATTTAGTATGTATACAGAGTATTATATATAGATGCTACACTGTTAAATCCAAGTTAGTAAAAACTTAATATGTGCAGCAACATTTTCAACTCAACAGGAAGACTGTGGCAGAGTCTGGGGGGCCTGACACAAATGTACAATCCCCTAAATAACAGAACTGTACTTCTTTATCAATAGAGTAATCAGAAGGAAGACGCCCTAGATTTGTTGGTTATCAATAAAAGGAAGGAAATGACACATAAACAAATTTAGCCCCCACACTTTAATTTCCTGGAAAAAGAGACAGATCAAGGTCTGGTGACAGGATCATTAGAGCATCCAACAAAATGGCAGGAAATTGTATCTGAGCCATAAACTCTGTTTATTTGTCCAGAGAATATTAACACCACCTTTCATCAAACAACAATCAACAATAATTGCTGCAGTTGCCCCTGGCGACATGCCACTGTGCACCAATATGAAGCAATAATATGACTCACAGTCAAAGATGCAGAACAATAAACACCAAGTGATCTGCATCATCTCAAACCTGATGTGTGGAAAATTATCATTTTAAAAACATGCATAGAGTGACCAGTATTAAATTGTATCATGCTGTCCCCTTGTGTGCGTCTCCTTGCAGTCTTCACTTTATGTTTTCCCATCATCTTCTTCGTGGGGCTGCTGCCACAAGTCAACACATTTGTAATGTACCTCTTTGAGCAGCTGGACATCCATGTCTTTGGGGGCAACGGTGAGTGACTTGTAGATGCACAACTCTCTGCAGGGGTGACTTTGACCTCTACATATGCTCATAGACACTGTACGCCTTATATATTATGATATTGGAAGGTTTCATAAGAGGTGCTGATTTGCATTCTGCCTGGCCCAGTGCCTGTCAGGTTGAGTGGACCCATTGCTGACATCCCTCTCTGTGCTCTCTGCAGCCTCCACAAGCCTTCTGTCAGCACTGTACAGCACCCTGCGCAGCATCGTCACCGTCGCTCTGCTTTATGGCTTCTGCTACGGAGCTCTGAAGGTGAGGACAAAGCCAAACAAGAGTCTAAATCTAATGTAGATATCATCTAACTGGAATCAAAAAGTACTGATGGCAGAAATACAGTCTAATAGCACTGTAATACCATGTCCTCTACAGCAGGTAAGCAACGCTGTACTTTAACTACCATGTCAGTCTGAAAGAGGACCTCAGCATTATAGCATTAAAAATTCAGAGGTTCGAAGACACACGTGTCAGTATTTCTGCTTTAATGAGGGAGAAGAAACTTGATGCCAAAAAAAAGAGAATAAGATTAGTTCTTTTCTTTTAATGCACTTTATCTGCTGTTCTTTTGAGTATTACTAATAGTTTATTGCCAAGATATTGCATAAAAGATAGATTGATGGATAAATAAATAATGATAAATACTTTTTCTTGGGGGGAAAAAACAGCTCTCACATATATGCAGTTTAGATTTTTAGTCTGATATAAATATTAGTTTATTATAAAAATTAAACTTAAATATAAATAATATCTGACTATTGTGGAATGTCTTTTGTTTTGATTAGTTTTTATATGGATTTCCTTCTCTCTGTTGGTTGTTGTGACTTCCTACAGACCCCCTATGAACTGTTAAAAATGAAATTAAATCTAAAATTGTGTTCTGTAGATGCAAAAAAAGCTCAGCTATTATATTCTATTAATATTTAGAAACCACCAGTTCCCCCAAAAATATAAGCAGAACTAAGGTGCTTTATGCTAAAAGCAGAGTTTATTTTAGTTTATGTCTTAGTTTAGAAAGTTAGCATGCTAAAGTTAGCTAATAACCACTAAACACCAATTACAGTTAGGGACCAACATTAAACATTGAACATTAGACCTAAAACCAATAAGGTTAAGCCAAAGCCATTTGGACACATCATCTGGGAACCATGAATGTCTGTACACCATCTATCCAATACCACTGAAGACCTAATTGGTAGATCAACCCACTCACCATTGTGACTCAGAAAAAAGTAAATAAAATCTATAATAATAATAATATTTCAAAATATTATGTGTGATCTTCTAACTTGAGTTAGTGTTACTGTCATTTAGTCACAGGTCACAGGTCTTGACAACATTTCTGTATCTTGCAAAATCTATTTGTGCAGAGATTCTCTGGAAACCAACTCTACATCATAACACACCAGCATAATAGATTCCTACTTTTGTTGGAGTTGGACGAACAATGAAAAAAACACCAAAACAAAACAAAAGAAAACCTTGTGATTCTCTGTTTTGCAGGAGACTTGGGAGCCTCATCACATCCCAGTGTTATTTTCAGTTTTCTGTGGCCTCTTGGTGGCAGTGTCTTACCACCTGAGCCGACAGAGCAGTGACCCCTCAGTCCTCCTGTAAGTCTACAGACCTTCTGTTCAAATAGCTTGAAACTGCTTCACACAATGGTCGTAGTGTTAACTGAGCGATTGCACATTCCTCTGAGACAAATCACCCGCAGGAGATTCATGGTATGTGAACCAGCTAACATTTTTCCATTCTTGTGTTCCAGCTCGCTGATACAGTCCAAGATTTTGCCCAATTTAAAAGACAAAAACCCAGAGGACCCCTTGTCAGAAGTACAGGACCCTCTACCTGAGAAGCTCAGGGCTTCAGTGGTGAGTTGACCTTCCTCCTTTATTCAATTAAAGCCAGGTCTGGATAATTAATGGAACCAGAATGGTCATTTAAGATTATCAGATGCACAATTACCGTTGTTAAGGCTGATCTGATACCCAGTGTTTCCTTTTATAGAATGAGCGTCTGCAGTCTGACCTGATCGTCTGCGTGGTCATCGCTGTCCTTTACTTTGCCATCCATGTCAGCACAGTGTTCATTGCGCTGCAGGTATATCAGAGTCTTTTCTTATCAGTCTTTCAGTTATGCGTTATTGATGATTGACTCTTCTGCTGTGATGTTTTTGGGAAAGAAAAGACAGGAGACAACGGATTCATTATATTTAGTTACATACTTGGTGTGGCTGCTGAATGGTTTGAGGCTGGACTTATGCCTGTAAAGAGATAGTGTCTATAAAGATTGTTTTCTACTGTCTCTGTCACCCTCAGCCTTTCCTCAGTTATGTGCTGTATGCTCTGTTGGGGACTGTGGGGTTGCTCACCCACTACTTGCTGCCTCAAGTCCGCAAGCAGCTGCCCTGGTACTGCTTCTCTCACCCACTGCTCAAAACAAAGGAGTACTATCAGTTCGAAGTCAGGGGTAAGTACACCAGAAACTTGGCTGTGAGCCTCACTGCCTTGTCTCTAAGTGACACATGGAGAAATCTAAAAGCTATTTCTTAATGTCTCCTCTGTCTTTGTCTGTTCAGCTGTAGTGGCTGTGCTGCATGATGAAACAAATGCATAATTCATAACTGGAGTGTTTATGCTTGCAAATGAAAATTGGAACATTTCTTTAGGTGGTGTTCAAGTTGTCAAAATGAAGAAAGCAAACACAGATGGAAAGTGTTTTTCTTTCCGTTTGTGTTTGTTCATTATGTCTGTGTAGGTTTGTGTCTCTTTACTTCCTCTGTTTGTTATAATGAGTCTGACCAGACATAGAATAATGACAGTGTGTTTGTCATTACCTCACCTGTCTGTCTCGTCAGATGCGGCTCATGTGATGTGGTTTGAAAAGCTTCACGTGTGGCTGCTGTTTGTGGAAAAGAACGTCCTCTATCCTCTCGTCATCCTTAATGAGCTGAGTGGCAGCGCCAGAGAGCTCGCCAGCCCAAAGAGGCTTGATACAGAGTGAGGCTTCTTCCTGACTCCCTACATCCTTCTTATCTCATTCCTAATATCGCTGTCACTCTTGAATTTTCTCTAAAATGTGTAATTTGATAACATGAGGTTTGTGTCCTATTTATAGGATCTTTCTACCTCATTGTTATTTCATAGGCTGATCACCCAAAACACGAGCAGGACATTGATTTACATTTAAGAAATACTCTCATTTTCAAAAAAAAAATACCCACCTCATGTCTGTAAGTTAAATATGAAGATAAAACCAGCAGCCAGTTAACTTAACTTAGCATGAAGACTTAAGACAAGCTATCCTGCCTAAAGATAATAAAATGTATTTACTGAACAAATCAGTTAGTTTCCACTCCCACAACCAACACTCATGAAACCACAATTTGTCATTTTTACACAATAGTTTAAACAAACATTAATCACTGAGCTTGGGCTGGTAGGCTTTATGCTAAGCTAAAAACTCGCTTAAGTTCTTCTTATTCTTCTCAATTCAAGTTCTTAACATTTAACTGAATAAGACAGAATAATCTCTTTCCCAAATGTTTAGCCATTCATTTCATTGCCATGTAGCTTATTGCTACCATGTACATAGTTATGAGCAGTTTATGATATATTGTTTTGATTTTACTATTCTGCACACTGTCATGTTTGATGTATTCCCGCACACTGATGTTGGTCTCTAATGTGTGGAAACGTCCTCCAGGGTCGGCGCTCTGATGATCACAGTGGCAGGCCTGAAGCTGCTTCGCTCCTCTTACAGCAGTCCTACCTACCAGTACATCACCATCCTCTTCACCATCCTTTTCTTCACCTTCGACTACAGTCATCTGTCTGAGACGCTGCTGCTCGACCTTTTCCTCATGTCCATTGTTTTCAGCAAGGTGAGAAGAATACACAATGAGCTGTACAACTTTCACCGTTCTGACATTATGCATATATTTAAAGTCATGTAAATAGTCTTTATGATGTGAATAATTCATGCAGGCATTTATTTTTTATTTTTGCACTGGTCAGGGCAGAATCTAACTGTATTTGTGTGAACTGTTTATTTGTTTTTTTTACAGTTGTGGGAGCTGTTCTACAAGCTGCACTTTGTCTACACCTACATCGCCCCCTGGCAGATCACATGGGGCTCAGCTTTTCATGCCTTTGCTCAGCCCTTTGCTGTGCCTCGTATCCTTTTCACTGCTTTCTTTTATCACAATATGTACAGTACAGTGACTCACCAGCTTCATAGGTACACCCCCACTACTAAAACACTGTTGTAAGTCCTACCTTTGTGAAGCTGATTATGAGTTTGTGTTGACATTGTTCTGAAGAAACTCTTTTTATGTTGGTGTTTGATTAGATTAAGAGTATAATGAAACATGATGGAAACATCTTAAGTGTGTAAATGCTGTGATACACACATTTTACAATGAATAAAGCAGAGCATGCATTTTTTTTTCAAGTGATCCTTAATGTCGGCCCATCCAGACTCTGCCATGCTGTTTGTCCAGGCTATAGTGTCAGCAGTTTTCTCCACTCCCCTCAACCCCTTCCTGGGCAGCGCCATCTTCATCACTTCCTATGTCCGCCCCGTCAAGTTCTGGGAGAGAGACTACAAGTAGGGAGGAAATTGATTTCAGATACTAATCCAGGTCACATCTAACACTGTTCTTGTGGCTTTGCTTCTGAAATAGGTGATTTTTAAATCATTGTTCTTTTCCTTCAGTACCAAGAGAGTGGATCACTCCAACACTCGACTGGCATCTCAGCTGGACAGAAATCCAGGTGAGGACGTTGCATTTTCCCTTCTGTTCATTGCATTCTCATTTAGGCAAATTTGGAGGGTTGATGCTCTTATCTAGATCCTGCTGAGCTTTAATCCTTCACTCTATCCCAATGACTAAACATACACTAATGCAGTCCATTTGTCGTTTTTTTTCTTTCCCTCTTCAGGCTCTGATGACAACAATTTAAACTCCATCTTCTACGAGCACCTTACTCGGTCCCTGCAGCACAGCCTGTGTGGAGACCTCCTCCTGGGCCGCTGGGGAAACTTCAGCACTGGGGATTGTTTCATCCTGGCCTCCGACTACCTGAATGCTCTGGTGCACCTTATAGAGATCGGCAACGGCCTCGTCACCTTTCAGCTGCGAGGGCTGGAGTTCAGAGGTGAGAGGAGAGCACGGGAGACCCAGAGGAAAAAACACAGCAACAGTTTAGTTAAAATGAATTTCCACCACAGACCCTGGACTACTGATTAATTAATGACTGGTAGTTATGATATGAAGATATGAAGGCAAAAGACAAACAGGAAGTGGAACAGGTGATATGGAGAGAGGTCTTGTCGTCAGTTTATTTATTCAGGTTTAATAAAACCCCTGTTTTCCATAACTGGTTAAACCAAGAATTATTTATTTAAGTATTAGACCTAATTCTGGATTAATTAGATTAAAAGACTGAGGATTATTAACCACTTTCCTCTGGATTTTCCATTTGTGAAAGTAGCATTTCACTAAAGAAGCCATTGTAGTTGTGTTTTATCGTCCAGTGAAAAACATGTGTTGCTTTACAGCAAACCTGAGACACAATGTGAACCTTTAACAGAACTGGAGTAAGTAATCTGTCAGATACTTTGTAGTTTTCACTGTGACTGTTTTCTTATTGCAACAAAAAGTTTTTGTGTCTTGAATATAATTCAAGTTCAAGTTGATGTTTGAATTACACAGTTTAGAGAAAACAAAAGCAGTACTGTATAGTTAGTCTTTTGATGTGTCCCTCTCAGGAACTTACTGCCAGCAGAGGGAAGTGGAGGCCATCACTGAGGGGGTGGAGGAAGATGAGGGCTGCTGCTGCTGTGAGCCGGGTCACCTTCCTCATATTCTGTCCTTTAATGCTGCCTTCGGCCAGCGCTGGCTGGCCTGGGAGGTTCTGGTCACCAAATATGTGCTGGAGGGCTACAGCATCACTGACAACAGTGCTGCCTCCATGCTGCAGGTGTTCGATCTGCGACGCATCCTCACCACCTACTATGTCAAGGTGAGTGGTGACGTTAATGGACTGTTGAGGAGTGGGTCTGACTTCTCAAATGTTAGTTTACATAATTTTATACATGATGAAATAGAAGCATCTCTTTCTCTCTCTCTCTCTCTCTGGTGTCAGGGTATTATCTACTATGTGATCGCCTCCCCCAAACTGGAAGAGTGGCTGGCTAATGAGACCATGAAAGACGGCCTGCAGGGATGTGGCGAGAGGAACTACGTTGACCTGGATCCCACCTTCAATCCCAACATTGACGAGGACTATGACCATCGGCTTGCAGGCATCTCGAGGGACAGCTTCTGTGGGGTCTACCTGGGCTGGATCCAGTACTGCAATTCTCGAAGAGCCAAGGTAAACCTGCATTATTTTTTACTGAAGAAAGACTACACTCATTTAGTCACATTTACAGTGTGACCTATAATACTTGTTTTAATTTAAAATATGTTAAAATCTCTCTGATACCACTGGTCCATTTATGATGATAGTTTTTAGTGTATGGTGCATTTTGCTTTAAATGGGACCATAATTTAAAAAATGAACATGTTGCATTGAAGAAGACTTGAAACTAGTGACTGAGACCATAAACTCATTGGGAAAATGTTTACTGAGCTAATTAATTTCACCAAGACCTCAATCAAATCTCCTTTTTGCAACCAGTGGAGTCACAAGACTGCAGGTTTATGGCAGTTCAGCATTGGCTTCGCTTTGCAGACCTGGACTCTACATCTTAGGGGTTCAGTCATAAAAACTGCATGTTCATAGTAAAGGTGGGACTTGAGTCTCATGAATCTTTCTCATCCCTGTTTGTTTGTAGCCCCTGGACAGTGAGAAAGACTCGGCTCTGGTGCTGCTCTGCTTCGGCCTGTGTGTTCTGGGAAGGAGAGCTCTGGGAACAGCGGCCCATCATATGTCCAGGTTGTTTAGTAATCCTTCTTATAATAAATTAACCTTTTATAGTACTCAAGGTCTTTTTAGAGAGAGTTTACTGATGCCAACAGCAACAGGACTTCAACCCTTTGGGATATTCATGCTATAATTGTTTCATTTTTAACTTTCAAATTAAAGATACATTATATAATACAATTAAGTAATGGAAAAAAAACACTGAATAAATTGTTTGAGTAACCTTTTGGGTAATGCTCATATGTCTTTGCTCTTTTCTTTTCATCACAGCAATCTGGAGTCCTTCCTTTATGGACTTCATGCATTATTTAAGGGAGATTTCCGCATCTCTTCAGTACGAGATGAGTGGATCTTCGCAGACATGGAGCTTCTCAGGAAAGTGGTGGTGCCTGGAATCCGAATGTCTCTCAAACTACACCAGGTGAGACTCAGCAGGTTTCACCGTGTCAGCACCACAGGATGTAACCTTCAGGGATAAAGTTGATCTGTAACTAAATGTTTC
This sequence comes from Rachycentron canadum, assembly GCA_038496675.1. Taxonomy (NCBI): domain Eukaryota; kingdom Metazoa; phylum Chordata; class Actinopteri; order Carangiformes; family Rachycentridae; genus Rachycentron; species Rachycentron canadum. The sequence goes on along the minus strand of CM076661.1, from coordinate 4,527,537 downwards.
ACATTTTCTCTGTGTTAGGACCATTTCACATCCCCTGACGAGTATGATGAGCCAGCGGTTCTGTTCGAGGCCATCTCTTCTCACCAGCAGAACCTAGTCATCGCTCACGAGGGCGACCCGGCCTGGAGGAGTGCTGTGCTCTCCAACGCACCGTCACTCCTCGCTCTGCGCCATGTTCTCGACGAAGGCACCAACGAGTACAAAATCATTATGCTCAATCGACGATACCTCAGCTTCCGTGTCATCAAGGTGGGCACTACAACAGACACTTAAAATTCTTTTAGTGTCTGATCCATTTATTGTCACTAGTTCTAAGACACCTTGCCTCCTGTGCTGCAGGTGAACAAAGAATGTGTCCGAGGTCTTTGGGCAGGGCAGCAGCAGGAGTTGGTGTTCCTGAGAAACAGAAACCCAGAGCGGGGGAGCATCCAGAACGCCAAGCAGGCTCTACGCAACATGATCAATTCCTCATGCGACCAGCCCATTGGTTATCCGATCTACGTGTCTCCACTGACCACCTCCTACTGCAACTCACACCCCCAGCTTGGACACATCCTGGGAGGCCCCATCAGCATCGGGAATATCCGCAACTTCGTTGTCAGCACCTGGCACAGGTTTGTAGCTCAGTGCAGTTCAAAAAGTTAAATGTGGTGCTCACAAAAACGGCTCTAGTTGAACTGTTCTGTTTTTAATTTTCCTGCGCAGGTTACGAAAAGGCTGTGGCGCAGGCTGTAACAGTGGAGGGAACATTGAGGATTCAGATGCAGGTGGACTGTCCTGTGGCAGTGGGAATGGGACAGGGGGGGACTCCCAGCAGAGCTCAGTGTCACAGGGTGGGACCTCTGGACCTGCCCCCCCTTACTCGTACCAGCCTCACCCTCTGGGTAGGAACAACTGTCTGATAACCACTGAAAACAAGAATTGCGTATTCTGGTGGGATGACATGGTGCTATGAGCCATCTAGAACGTGCTGGTGTCTGACCACTGGAGACCCAGTGCAGAGAAGCTAATACATGATCTCTTTACCTAGTTCTTAGTCAGTACACGTGCAGCAGCATTCTGGATCAGCTGGAGAGTCTCTAGAGGCTTTTTGGGGCAACCTGATAATAATGAAGTTTCAGCCTCAGAGTAACAAATGCATGAACTAGTTTTACTGCATCTTTTTGAGACAGGATGTTCCTGTTTTTTACAGTTTTATGTAGGTGAAAAAAAATGTAGAATCCAGTATTCATTCCACTGTTTGAGGACTGAAATTCATTATGAATTCTCAACCTCTGCAATAATTTGGCTCTTTTGAATCTTCTTTTTCATCTGTGCCCAAATTTTGAGTCCAATTTCATAAGGTCTGTGTTTGACTTCTTTGCCCTGTGATCAGGCACCAGTCAGAGTTCCCAGTCCGTGCAGTCAGGTTTGGTACGCCACTCTCCTGCCCGAGCCTCTGTTGCCAGCCAGTCATCGTCTTACCGCTACAGCAGCAGTCGTCACTCCTCCCTGCGCACCTCCACCACGGGCTTGGAGCCCTGCCGACGTTCCTCCACCAGCCAGCTGTCTCTGCGCACACTCCCCACCTCCCTGCAACTCCGGCTGGGCTCCACCTCCGACACGGCCGGCCCCTCCGCCTCCCTGTCCAGCCACAGCATCCCTCCCTGCAAACGCCACACGCTGGTGGGCCTCCTGGGCAACGACGGCCTGTGCAGCACTGTGACGGATCCGCTCAGCCAGCATCACCATCATCATCATCATCACCACCCACAGCAGCACAACCCCACTGTCTCCACTGTGCGCAGAGATGACATCTCCTACAGAGTGCAGGTTTGTAAATATTATATATTATATATAATATTATATTTTAAAAAGCTGCAATGCAATCAAGTCCAGAAAACATCTATTAAACTGTTTCTCACTCAGTTCAGCTTCTCTCAGATCTTTAGCTAATTGACTGATGCCTGAAAAAAAAAACTCAGAAATGTGTTTTGAAATGTGAATTTACCTTTATAAACTTAAGGCTTTTACAATTTATAACTAACGTAAATAAAGCTACCAGTATGATCTGAAAGTTTTAAACATCATCAGCGCTAATGGATGAATCATCTGAACTTGATTAACCTCAGAGTGAGGCCTTGTGAAATATATCAGTGACCTCTTTGAAAAACAATCCTGAGTCCTGCTGTGACATTAATGTCATTTTCCTGGCTCCATAATGTCGTCCAGATTGTGGACGTGAGTCAGGTGCTGGAGAACATCAACTTATCGAAGAGGAAGGAGCTGCAGTGGCCTGACGAGACCATGAGACTGAGGGCAGGAAGGACCTGCTGGAGGGACTGGAGCCCTTTAGAGGGCATGGAAGGACATGTAAGCACATAACTAAAGTTAACTCGTATCACTGGGCTTTATTGTAACACAGATAAATATATTACACTCGCACAGTCTCTGACCTCTTATGCTATAAATGGGATATTTCTGTGATTGTATTGTTTGTACTTGTGTCCTATTTTTGGCCTCTTAACACCCCCTGTGACCTAGTTGCTCTGTAATAAAAAACACTAATAAATTTGATTGGATGCTTCCTCTCAAGGCTTCCTCCTCTGTTGCCCTCTGCAGGTGATTCACCGGTGGGTGCCTTGTAGCCGAGACCCAGCCAATCGCTCCCATATCGACAAAACCATCCTGCTGGTACAGGTGGAAGATAAGCTAGTGCCCATTATTGAGACTGGGATCATTGAGTTGGGTGCAGAGGTTTGAGACAAGCAAGCACACACATCACACACATACAGACACACACACAAGACGAAGCCAGACGTCCCTGGCTTTCAGCAGGACGCTGGAGCCTACAGACAAACAGGAAATGGGAGCCCTCCCCCCTCCCCCGTTCCTTATCACTGAGGGGGAAAGGAAGCCAGGGAAAAGTGCAAGCAGAGGCAAAGCCTACATTCATCCAGCATCCTTTAATGCATCAACACACAGCCACAATATCTGCCTTGCTTCGCGTCTCAGAAATGCTGCATGACAGTAAACAACCCTTAAATTAAGTTAGTTCTTGCTACTGGTAATTAATTTCTATGCATTTCATCGACTATTTTGTTGGCAATTCTGACAGAGATGAGTGTATCGAGTGTTTGGGGATGTTTTTTTTTTTTTGGTGTGTGTGTGTGTGTTTTTTGTGTCTTTAAATAATTTGCCAAATAAGCCTGGTAATGAATATCTGCCATGGTTTCATACATGTGAAAGCTTTTTTTTTTTTCGCTGCCAAGACGACGGGGACAGTTGTGGTGCAGAACAGACTGAAGTCAGAGACGTGACGGTGCTGCGCTCATCAAAACTTCTCAGTTTCGTCATTGTCATTCCTTTTCAATTAGTTTGAAATTTGCAAGATTATTTTGCGCAAAGAAAAAAAACTTGCACTACAATTTTTGTTGTTTAATTTACAGTGATGCACTACAATCTTTAGATAATATCACATTTTATTTATTACAGACTCTGAATGGCCATGGTTACCGATGCCTTGGGAATGAAAAAAAAAATGCAATCATCATTCTGTTTTCAGCCATTTTTATTTTACAATTTTATGTTTGATAAACTTGAAAATAACTTTTTACTGTATATGATATCTATATCTATATATAATATATATATATTTACACAAATATATATATATATATAATGTAAATGTATAAAGATTTTGTTTTCAATATTTATTACTGTGAACATGGTATTTACAC